>CM038224.1:122775490-122852990 GCA_021442155.1 Cymbidium sinense | reverse complement strand
GATGATCAATATCAAGCACTTTCAGTCATGCGCATGCACATATATCAAGATAAGGAGGCAGGTAGGATCATTGAAATTGATAAAATAAATTTAAATTTGAAATCAATATAAAAGATATTTCAATTCGAGTCTCGTGAAAATCAGCTATAAAGGTGATCATTTGAAATTTTGAAATAGGCTCAATTTGATAAACTCAAATTAAATGGCCTTTTATAATTTATATTGGGTTCAAAATAATAGAATTATCAAATTGATATATATATATATATATACATTTATCAAATCCACTTAAAATTATTTAATAAATTTAAAATTATTTAAAATTCCCAAATTACCTCCATTTCCCCATTTTAGTTTTGAAAAAAAAAAAAAGAAAATAGAAAAAAAAAAATAATCACTCCCATTTTTTTCCTTCTTTCTCTAACTTTCTCTTACTAAAACTTTTCACTCTCTCTTTCTCTCTCTCTCTCTCTCGAGAAGAAAAAAAAAATCCTCCCCAACTGATCCAGTGATTATCTGCCGTCCATTACATTTTCTACATTTTTTGCCGCAATGGCTTGCCGGTGACCGCGGCCATGACCGGCTGCCCATCCAGCATCAGCGCCATTATGCTGCCGTTCGACACGGCCACCGAACCTGGCCGGTTCAGTTCCTCCTGGCGTCTCGGTCTGCTTGAACCGTGGCCGCTCCACCCGTTCCTTCACTCCCCATCGCGACCGGTTCTGCGTGAATGACCCAGCCTCGCCCATTGTGAGTGACCAGCCGCGTCCTGAAGCTGTTGCCCGCCCCCCACCAGCCTTCGAAAATGCGTCTGGCCGCCAACCCTAAAACCCTCCCACTGCAATTAAACATTTACATTTTGGCTTTTTGCATAATCAGCAATCAGCCATTATGCTAATCCTTTGAAACACATCAATTTTGCTTTTGCTTTCGGAAGAATCGATGGGTCTTCCTTGATTTCTTACCACTCACCCTTTTGTACGATCGGGAAGAATATTGTCTCTTCTTTGATTTCCGTCCTGCTTTAGCGTCTTTTTAGAGCATCAATCGGGAAGAAAACATCGGTGTGATTCTTCTTCGATTTTGGTGTCGCACCTCTTGCATTCCCAATCACATTCCCAACCCTTTTTTCCACTAGAACATAATTTAAGTGTAATGTTTATATATATATATATATATATATATATATATATATATATATATATATATATATATTATATATTTTGTCTTTATATAGGGATGAAAAATATAATGGTGTCAAACATATTTCTTAAGTAGGCATGCAGTAAATGTTTGTCCCCACAAATGAAATCTTTTGAAATTTTATCTATGACTTAGAAAAAAAGGGGATGAATATATTGCATTATATGTCTTCTTCTTTCAAGAGGCAGAGTGTCTTTCAGAAGCGATGAGATGAAAAAATAGGTGTGGTGTAAGACTTTTATATAGTGGGGCATAGAGCAAGCCAAAATACCACGATACCCTTATGGGATGATGGGAGACTAAATTTATTAAATCTTTAACTTAGAAAAAAGTGGAAAATAAAATGGGTTAACTTAAAGGGCGCTAAATGGGAAACCTTGCAACTAATTTTAAATTAAAAAAAATGTCAAATAAGAAAAAAATTAAAATGATATCGACATGTATAGAAACAAAACAAAATAGAAAAATGGTGAAAAAACACTTACAAAATTTATCAGCGGGGAAAAGCCATTGAAGTTCTTTACCCTCTCAAATACCTAGCTCTAACCTTTCAAGAAAATGGAATGGAATAAGCAACTCCCCTTAGCCTTATTTATAGAAATTGGAAGAAGAATAAAGAGGGAAAAAATCAAATTTAAATAAAGAGGAAATCAAACTTAAACAAAAGGAAAATCAATTTGAACAAAAAAAAATTTGAGGGGTGAAATCAAATTTGAATAAAGAGAAAAATCAAATTTAAAAACAAAGGGAAATCAAATTTGAATATAAGAGGATGTTGACCTCCACATATGTGTCATATATGATTTAGCAAAAGCCCTCAACAAGTTTGAAATTTTGGCTTTCAGTAGACATATTATCAATTTGTGGTGTTCAACATGCTTTACTTAGTGAGGCGATAAGCAAAATTAGATGTAAATAATGCTTGAAATTTTGTCAATTTGACTTAGAAAAATAGGATAATCTATATTGAGATTTATGTATCTTGAAGACCTCTCATTGTGCTAAGCGAGAATTTGGAGGCTGGTGTCAAGATATCATATTCTAGATCATAGAAGTTTTCATGAAAACATATACAAATCTTTTGACTTGAAAAGGGAGGTAAAATTAACAACAAGCACTAAATAGAAAAACTTGTAGCTAAACTTGTAGATAATTTTGAACTAAAAAGCGTCAAATAAGAAAATGGGAAATTAAAATGATATCGACATATGAAGCAAAACATGAATGGTGAAAGACACTTACAAAATCTTAAAGTAGGATTAAGCCCACCAAAGTTTAACCTCTCCCTTCAACGTCCTAGCTCAAACCTTTCAAGTAAATGGTATGATAAGCATAATAGCCTTATTATAGAAATTAAGAGATCAAAGGGGAAAACCATATTTAAGAAAGAGGAAACCAAATTTAAACAAAGAGGAGAAAAAAATCAAATTTAGGTGTAAATGTTCTTCTTAAAATGACAAACTAAATTATCCTTTGAACCCATAGATCAAATGTCTTGTTGCCATATCTACTTCAGAGCGAGGGATACTAATCAAAATCTACAAAATAGAAGGCGATACTAAATCTTACATCATGAGCTCGATTTAAAACTAAGAATTTTCAATTATGATTTTAAAATGATGATTTAGATTAGATGAAATTATTTAAATATAATGCATGTGCCCACACTATCTTGAATGCTTAAATTGAGTCTTTGAGGGTTGCTCTTGTCTTATGGTTGTCAGTTAACAAAATCTAAAACAAATGGAGTTTCAAATCAGTGAAATATCTAGAAATTAATTTTGTCATATGGAGATCTAATCTCATTGGCTTGCAGTTGATGGATCTAATATTGCTAAACATATTCTAATTACCTCTTTTTTAAAATCAATTTTCAAATATCAATAGAAATTGCTTAAATGAAACTCTATCATTAAAAACTTAAATTAAACTCAATCTATCCAATTGTTTGTGACAAATTAGAAAAACTTTAGCTCAAAGAGAAGTGTTTTATATGTTCACTCAATCAATCTCTTGATGATGGACATTTTGTACTCAAACTTCATTGGCTTTGCTCCACAAATAGTAAAGTCCTCATTGGGGTGGTTTGGTATGGCTCATATATTACGATCGATAGATCTTATGCTCTCCAATAATCTTCCTTTGATTGTGATTATTGGGCTTGAGAAACAACCTTCATCCACTGGTAGACTTAAACTGTCTCCTTGAACAAACACCACCCAAGTCACAAGGATTCCTTGGGCGATAACTATTCTTTGATGAGGCTTATTGGTGGGATTTCCTCCTGAAAAGTGAGGTTTTGCGATAACGAACCATGGGATCTAGATGAAGCGTCATCATTCCCCAACTTCTCGGTTTAAGCTAAAATGATAAATTTCATATCTTAAATTCTAAAACTCCACATCTGCTTCTTACCGCATTTTGCAATCAAACTAGCAATAAAGTTCTCTCACATTGGGAGGTATTTGCTTATGGAAACACATAGATCTAAGTTCTCACCAAATGACAAATCTGATAGTATCTTAATTTTTTTTAATGATTCTTTAGCATTGTTTATTTAAATTTGAAATATGCCAATGAAACAAAATTTATAATTATTATTGTTGATTCATCATTTGGAATGATAAATATATATATCTCAAAATAATTAATTAAAATTAATAATCATGGATTCAAAATAATTTGTATTTGTATCTTGCTCAAATTAATGAACTTCATATAAAAGGATCAATATTATTCACATCTCTCTCTCTCTCTCTCTCTCTCTCAAATAAGTAAATATTATAAATTATGCGATGTTTAATAAAAATTTGTAATCCCACTCTAAAAAACTTATGTATATTATATTATTAATCCATACATTGCTAGCTGAACTGAGATTAAATACTCTTATATTATATTTATGCTTGGCCTAAACTTTACAGCAAACTATTCAACGAATTGAATCTATCCATTCTTGCCCGAAAACCAATGGAGGGCTTGAGGAGGAGCACTTTCTAAGTGTGGGCTGAACATCCAATATTGTAGTCTTGTAGAGAGGTTAAATGTAAGCGGGAAGAAAGCAGATAAAAGAGAATGAAGAAAGGCTCAGCTAACAATTGCTTTGGAATTCATCTTTTTTAAAACTAATTACAATATGGAACAGTACATTAAATTTTCCTTGCTATTTATATATGTGAGTTGGTCAAACGAGTTCTCGATGATGACTTTGCAAAGGAAATTGTCGTTGCCTACTACTTATATTATATATATATATATATATATATTTTATATTTTTTGAAAAGGCAACTCAACTTGGTGAAAATACAATGAATAAGGAGTGGCTTTGTGTCTGTAGGTAGTTCTTGCTATAGCCTCTACTAGCTTGGTATGCCATTCTTTTTTTTGAGAATCTTCTTGAGCGGTTTGACTAATATTTTGTTGAGAAGGACCATTGCTCTTTCTTGGATTATATATTGAGAAGAGTAGATCAATTTTGTGTCGATAAATCTATAAATCTTTACACTTTTGAAAGTTGTGTCATTATCAATTATTGACGGTACTCCAAATCTATACCACCATGCATGATGAAGTTAATCACTTTCGGTAGTAACTTTTTTAAATGGGGTAGCTCGACCACAGAGAAATAGTCGATCGATCTTGGATGAAGCGGTGACGGTACGATGGTGAATCAATTGTCCCATTACATACCCCCAAACATTGAATGGCGAGGATGCTTTATTGGGTTGAATGGATTTGGAGGTTGATGGATGAGACACTTCGTGACACTTCATGATTATCTGTCATCTCTGACTAATGACCATCCTCTTGATCTTCTACCCATCTTGGGACGACTAATGTACCACAAAGTCCTTCATGAACTTCAACTATCACTTTGCTAGCTTCATCTATATTAGGCATCGCAATCACATTTATTTAAAGGATCTACAATATAGAGTATTGTTGACAAAAGTATAGCATAGCATTCTCTTCTCGGTATGGGTGATTTATTATTTGGTAATTTGCCTTTTTTTAAAGTAGTCGATGAAGGGTTGCCTCCAATCCGTGACTCTTCCGTAAAGGCTTCATTGCTTTTAAGGCGTCATTCTTAGCTCTTCTTGGTACAACTTCTTGTTGATTTTGGGGAGTATGAGGAGCAACTTGAGTCGCATCTTGCTGTGTCAAATTTGGTAATCCCTCTACTTGTGATGCTCTAAGACTCTGGCTCATCATAAGATCTAGATCATGACATAATCACCATTCATACTTGTCATTTTCTTAGCTAATTTTATCAAGAAATTGGCTTTGCTATTCTCGGATCGAGAGACTCGAGTTAGTGTGATATTTGGTATCTGCTTCAAAAGCTCAAGAACTCGCTTGTGATAAAAAGCTAACTAAAGCTTGTTGATTCTATAGATGTCAAGAACTTGATTTATAATAAGCTAAGAATCACCAAAAATGTGTAGGTTTTGAATGTCTATGAAAATAGCTTCTTCGAGACCTGCCACTAATGCTTCATATTCAGCTTCATTATTAGTTCTTTGCTCGGTCAATCCATGATATAGTCTCATTATCCCTTCTTACGGTGTTATGAAGATGCGGCGTCAATTCTTGCTCTTGAGAAATTTAGATGTTAGACTTGTTTTATCGATAAGGCTCCATCAAAGTATATTTCCCAAATTTGTGATTTTTCTCTTTCATGAATGAGCATAATTTGCTCAGCAGAAAAATCATTATATAGAGAAGAGTCCGCCGGGATGGGATGTGCAGCAAGAAAATCTGCTAAGACTTGTCCTTTCTTTCATGGAGCGTATGTGATATCAAATTGTAGAAGCATACATCTTGCCCAGCGACACATCAATGTTGGTCTTGTCATCAAATACTTTAGCGGATCAATCTTGAGATGAGGGTAATCTTGTGAGATAACATATAGTGACGAAGTTTTTGGACAAGATCAATACTAAACAGTGCTTCTCTATTGGAGAGTATCTCATTTCTACTACAATCAGTATTCGACTGATATAATAAAGAATATTCTCTTTGCTTTCTTCATTGTGTTGTGCCAACAATGCCCTGAGAGACTCTTCTAATATTATGTGAATAGAGGCTTCCAGAGTAGGTGCTACAAGGATTGGTGGATTTAATAGGTAGTTTTTAATGCTATTGAAGGCTTCCTGGCACTCCTTATCCCATTTGAATGGAGTACCCTTCTTTATCAACCTTGCAAATGATTGTATCGATAGATTTGATATGATGTGGATGTCCTTGTAGAACGAAGCTGACTCTTGATGGAGGAATCTCCATTTGTGATTTTGGCGATCAATACCTCTGGCAATGTACCCAATTTCTAGAGGATACCCCAAAGAGATTCATCTTGAATTATTTTTCTCTTTCTGGTTTTAATCTCAAATAGTCTTTCCACTTTTTCGAATTTCTTCTTCACCATTTTGATTATCATTTAAATCATAGAACAAATGCATTCTTTTTTGATGATGTCATATTTTCAACTTTGTAATCTTTGTTCTACCATTCATATTTCATAAATTTGCTCTTTATAATAATATAAGCATGGTCGTAAATATGTAAATTTTCACGAATATGTATATTTTTCATTCTTTTGGTTTATGATGTTCATGATTCTCTTCATTGATATTCATTTTTAGTTTTATTTAGAGGAATTTTATTTACACATTCTTCTTTTTATCTTCTTATTAAGTCGGATCAGTTTGTATTTCTTCTTCTAACTTGAACAATGTTGGCTATCTCACTTGTTCTTTGAATTAACTTTTTTAGTTTATTGAATGCTTGTTCTTTAATCTTATCTATCATTCATTCAGAGCTTGAATGCGTATTTAATAGCAGGGAAGCTACAATTTATGGCAAGTCTCAACTTTCTCGTGGGTAGAAGAATGATCAATTCTTGATATTAGCCTTCTTCATTCTTTAGGGTTTCTCTTATGGTGGTCTTGTCCACCATCTTCAAGTTCTTTATCACTTCGAACTCTATTTTTCCATTTTCAGAATTTTGAATTTATCATATTTCTCTTCTTAAAAGCTTATAAGTTTCATTATGTTTGGCAGCATATCTTCTTCTTCTTCTCATCAAATGAGGAATTTGCTTGACTTGGGTTGAATCAAGTGCTTTGTGATGCTTGAGGACTTCTTCTTTGGCTCACTCTTGTTAAAGACTTGATAGTTTAGTAGTTACCACTTCAAGAATTTCTTTGAGGATGAAATATTTTATGCATTTCTTGATCAATTTATGTGGAGAATATTGTATTGGTATTCTTTCCATCTTTGGATACTTCTCATTATAGTTGATGGGATCATGTCAAAATCATGTATAGAGACTCTAAATGATGTATCGATTACATGAAACTTGGACGTATATAAATCCACTTGAACTTGAGCGTGAGAATAAAAGAACCCAAAGTTTTCTGCCCCTTTTCATTGAATCCATGAACCATCAACTTATCTCTCCCAAGATGTTGGATATCAAGTGATAACCTCTTAATACCTTTAGACTCATAAGATTGATAGAAGAATATAGAAGCAATGAATATTTAATCGAGATGTTCACTCTCTGATAACATAAAGATGACGGTTGTGATTTCTTCCCAACATAAGATCTTCAAAAAATGTGATTATTGGGAGATCTTGAGTTTATGCTTGATATGCATTTTTTTTTAACAAAGTAAGCTCCATAACTCTCCAGATATTTGAGAGTCTGTATCAAAGTTTCTCAGAGGTCTTTTGATATCAAGAGAGCCTCGTACACACTCAGTTGTGCAGGGATCTTTCTCAGATGTAATAAAATATTATAATCTATCTTCTCGCTTGATTTAGGCTTTATCCTAGGATTTCTGGGAATAATATCCTCGTTGACTTCAATTTATTTACTTTTGTCTTTATTTGCATTTCCCTTCTTTGATGAAGGTGGTAAGATTTTACCACTTCTCAACTGAACTTGAATCATCTTATCTTGCTCAGATTCTTTTGAAGAGGTAGTTTCTTTAAATTTTTTTCATATTCTGGAAGATTGGCTAAAAGGGTTAGACTCATTTTTCAACATCATATGTTCCATGCATGATGATATGAGTATGACTCTTCTCTCGAAAACATAGATCTGTTGTTTCTCTTGTTGAGTCATTAAACAAATTTTGGACATCTTGCTTTCATAAAAAATTTTGATGGGTTGGTTGAGTTTGTCTAACTACTCTTATATCAGTAGAATGTTGAAGAATATCGACATCACACAAATGATTCGACATGTCTCTCTTGGACAAGATTCACCATTATCTTCCTCATCGATTGTAATGCAGTTTAGGCATGAAGTCTTAAATAAATGGCTATCTTAGTGATACTTCTCTTGATTGTTAATGATCTTTTGAGTTGTAGTTCTTTTCTTGATCTTTCTTCTTGACTTCTTTGATTTATGAGGCTGCATTTAGTAGGCTTCTCTGACAGTAATGAATCTTTGAAGCAAATAAATTTAGGCATCTCTCTTAAGTCCAATATAGGTTCAAGTGGTCATTTCCACTTAATATTAGGGACATCTTTTTGCTTCAACATCTTCTTTTTCTAGTTTGCCACTCTCTTCAACTTGTCTTTTTGTCTTTCTTTGGATGAAAGAGGACGTAATCATCCTTGTAGACTCTCTTTTGGGTACTAGAACACGGATAGTGTAAATTCACCTTGTCGATACTTCCTTTTAGCCAATCTTTGAAGACATATGATCTTGATTTGATGATTCAATGATAGGGACAGTAATTTGGATTACTGACTTGATTAGCTTCTTCAGGCCATTTGATTTCTGGTAACTGTAGACCAGCTTTGACTACTTGCCAAAATAATTTAGCCACATTATCCCTTCTAAAGAAATATTCTTTGTTCATCTTTTCTTTAAGAGATGGCGCTTTTCATCATCTCTTATTTGTTTTGGATGCTCCCCACCACTTGGAAAAGTATGAGGTTTGTCATTACCTCCTAATACCAATTTTAGCTGTGGATTAGAATAAACAGGCTTTTTACCCTTATCATCATTATACATCGGTTGATTTCCTTTATCCACGTTGTATATCACCTGCTTTTTGCCATTTGAGCTATAGGAAGCAATATCAATTTCATTTCTTCTTGAGTCTAAAAGTTTGTTTCTCTTTGCTTTATCTGCATAGACTTCAGACTTAGGGCGATTCAATTTTTTGAATTTAGCCACCCTATCGAGCAAGTCCTAGAATGTTGTAATCGACCTCATGCATAGAAATGGTGCCATTTTAGCATCCATATTGCCAATTAGCAATTGGATCACATGTTATTCTTCAATTGTTGCTCGCATTTCATACTTAGGTTGCGCCAATGACTTATGAATTTTGTGACTCATCTTTCCTCCTTTTCAGCAAGCAAGGTCAACGATTGTGATTTTCTCAATTGCACTAGCGAACCTCTTCATGAATATAGTCTCTAATTCATCAAATATTTTAATTGAATCATTTAACAATTATGCATACCATTTGAAAGCGTGGGTCAAATGAATTGATGGAAAAAGTAGTGCATCGTTCCCTCCTATGTTACCACAAGTAGCCTTAAATTGGGCGGATGTTGCTTTGGATTACCAAGCTCATGAAAGTATTAAATTTGACATTAATAATCTTTTGGTGCCTTGGTCATATTTTGGGAAAGGCGACCACTTCCGACTTTTCAGCTACTATAGCCTTTTTTCATTGATTATTGTTTCTAGGCGGATGTTGTTCTGTCTTGTAAATTTTGAACGTCATTTGGAGAGGTAGTGGGTTAACTTCATTCCTCACTTCATGCGTAGCATGTACTATAGAAGCTTGAGGTTCCATGTGGTAGTGGTATAGAAGTTGCATTGTTAACTACATTGGTTAGTAGACAAAATAGGTGTTACACTTGATGTGATATTTTACGCAACATCTCCATCATGATGTTCATTTGTACCATCATATCATTCATTTTAAGTTTTGTTAATCACTTATCTTTGACCTCCATTTGATCTGTATTTCTCTTTGCCCTCTAGCTCGCCATGGCATCAATCAGTCTGATTTTCCTCTTCTTCTTATTGTGGTTCTTCTTGCTCATTTTAGGGAAGAACTTGGTATTTCTCTTTGTGCATTTACAAAGATATAGCTATTGTTGGGGTTATGCTGATGTTAATATAAAGCATGTACCGTGATCATTTCTGGTTCAACCATATAGATAGCTTTTACATGATATCTTTCTCATTGGTCCTCTTCTTCTTCTTCTTAATGATCGAAGATCGATCTTCTATTACGTGAAGACTCTTCTTCATAAGCGTCAAAGTTGATTCCTTGGATTCGTTCTTCGATGGTGTGAGCGACTTCATCTATATATAGAAACTACTTCCATGGAATCCTCTTCATTATTTTCTTCCCACAAATTTTTGATCGATGTTTCCGGTGGATCTACGGTTCAATCGGAATAAGTACTTCTTCTATTAAGGCTGCGATCAAAGTCAACCTTCTCTTGTAGGGTGGCGATCGATGATGGGATCCTAGAGGATTCTCCGAGTGTCGACCATCATATCTTTCATCGGTGATATCCTTTCTTTTGGGTATCCACTTGATGAGTTGATTTTGAGGCGAGAGTATATGTATATGTCACACCTCTCCTGTTTCATTGGGGCCTTGGCCTCCATATTTGTTTATCCTTTCGCCGGGACCTTTCAACAGTGGATTCTTAGACACACGGTCCAAGTGTCACGCCCCGATGCTCTCCATGCGAAGCATACTGGGCTCGATGGCTAGTTACCAGAAGAGATGATAACTTTCTTGGTGTAGCTTCAGTATTTTCCATCACCCCAGGCTTCTGAAATCTTCTTTTCATTAGGATTTTATTCTTAGCTACTTTGAGAACTTTTCTATATCACAACAGATAGTGTTTCAGGGTGTCTCCTCTGGTAGAGCTTGTGGTTGGTTCTTCCAGAAAGACTGCTTTACTTCACCAATAGAGCTATTCCTTTTTACCCACTTTAAGTTTTCAAAGTTGTTTTGGGTAGGGATACTCGCTTCTGGCGGCATTATCGTTTGTTCATTAGTTCATTCAAAGGGGATCTGTTGAGCCCTCAGCTCAACGTTTCTCCTTCTTTTCTGCCTTCTGGTTAATTTGCTCCCTCATGAGGAAGCTTCATGATCATGCTTTTCAGTCGAAGGGTTGTCGGCCTACACTGAGGCATTAAAGACACAGTTTTCCCACTGACAATTATTTTCATCACGGGAGCTTCAGATTGACCTAGCCTTTTGAAAGGAGTGCTTGGCGGTGTTGGCTAGGCAGATGTTTGCACCATGCTCTAGCTGAACGGTGAAAGGAGTGCTTTGTAGATCCATTCTGCAAAAGTGAAAGATGGGGATTAGTAATTAGCAATTATTATTTCATACCATACTTTCAAGAGGCTGACTAAAATAAAATAATGGTGTAATAAAGATATACTCTGAATGATTCATTCTACATGAGCCTCATATTAAATTTATTACACACTTAAACCATCATTTTTTTGTTTTGAATTTTCAAAAAAAAATTATTACTACTATAACACATATATGACTTAGCCAAAGATGGAAAATGAATCTTATCCCCGGTGGAGTCGCCAGAAATCTGTGGGCTCTGAAAATTCTCCACCGACCTCTCAATAATTTATTGAATTGAAGAGAGTATGATTAGAAAGTGTTGGTGTAATTTTCAGAAGGCTGTTGGAATAGTAGATAAGACATTGCCCAGATATTTCGCCCTCATTTGGTGAGGACTTTAGATATGGTTCCGGGTTTTCTAGGCACAAGCCCATAGTTAATTACCACTCTCAATAAGTGAGAGAACTTTTGATTAAGGCTCCATTAGATCTAAATGTGTAGCGTATAGTAGCAGCATGTGGAGTTTTAGAATTTAAGATTTATGAAATTCTTCATTTCAGCTTCAATCTGGATGGTTGGGGGAATGATATAGCGTGCATCTAGATCCACGGTTCTATCATGAGTCGTGGTTCCTAGTCTACTTAGTTAGAAGGGATTAAACTGAAGGATCCTATTACATGGGTTACTTAGAAATCATTGTAGACGGGTGGTGTTTGTCAGGAGAAGTCTTAAATCTACCTTAGCTAAGGGTTGTTTATATCAAGTATACCCTATGATTCACAACTCAAAGGAGCCATTGGGAGCATGGGGTCGTATGATATAATGGAGCGATTGGCCCGTCGAGGACTCTGTGCTCTTCATCTGGAGCACCTGGATAATTGAGGACGGGCGTCATCATGCGTGAGATTGATTGAACATAGCATAACTTGGTTTGACATTGACTTCATTGTGAGCTAGAGTTTTCTTAATTTATCCCCCCCTCCCGATAAATACTTGTGGAAGGTGGATAGATTGAGTTTGATTTAAGTTTTTAATGATAGAATTCCATTTAAGCGGTTTGATTACTTAATTTGATTTGAAAATTGATTAATTTGAATATATTTAGAGTTTTAAATCGTCAACTGTTTAGCTACTTGTGATTGGATCTACTATACTATAATTAGTTTTGTTATTTTATTGATTTAAAACTCTTATTATAAGTTTTAAGTTTTGTTAACCCAACCCAATCCACGAGACTAAAGCAGGAAAAGAAACATCCTCTTGAATTTAAGCATTCAGTAGTGTTGGATATCTGTATTTATAATTTAGGTAATTTTATTTACGAATTGATATTGATTTTGTATTTTCTTTTTTTTATTCCAATTTAGTTTTGCGTTTTTTCACACATTAAATTTGCACTTAAAATCTCTATGTTTGAGCACATTTATAGCTTAGATAGTTTTATCTAATTAATGAAATCATTGATTTTGAAAATCATAATTAGAATAAAATTCTTGATTTTTTGGTTGGAAGCCCTAATTTTATAGATTTTGATTTAGTATTTATACATGCCTTGTAAAAGAGTTGCATATGGTGGCGAAGGCATTTTGAAACTATAGGTTCAAGGATAATTTAATTTTGTTATTTTAAGAAGAAGATTTACTCTCGAAGGAATTCTCATTTTCCTCCTCTTTTTTATTAGAATTCATTTTCCTCCCTCTTGAGATGTTCAATTTTCATTTTGATTATGCGATCTGATCGAAGAAGAATTCACCTCTTGATGTTCTTTATTTTTACAAGATGGATGGTAGGAATAATGCTGAGCGGAGTGGCGTTTTCATATTATGGGAAGTGCGTCTCGTAGGAATACTGATGACGCTTGCGTCACAATGACGATAATTAATGCTAAGGGATTATCACATGGGTCAAAGCGATATCTGCCTAGAGTGGACTGAGCGGGATGCTGATCATTATTCGTCTACGGTATCTGAGATTTCACTTATGAAGATGCATAATTAATGAGCAATGTGTCATTTGAGGCATGTTATAAATGCAGTAATTTGAAATGGAAGCGATCGCGAAGCTATGGCTATTCACGAATAACGATTATGATATTGAAACACGTGGTGATGATGCGTCATTTGGATGAAAAAAACATGAGTGAGGAGAAAATATAAGGAAAAATATTGAACAGAGAGGGAATGGGGAGACTTGGAATGTTGGAATGGAGGAAGTGAACAACCACCTCCTTTCTTTTTTTCTTTTTTTGCAGTTAAGGAAAAATGGAGAAAGAGGAACTTGCGGGAGAGGTAAATTTTAAATAATTTTTAAATTAAGTAATCATCATATTGAGTTTTATAACATAAATAATCAATATACATATCGTTATTATGTTTAAATACACATTGTCTTGATGAGATTTGGTTCATGGAAATTGAGTCCATTTATAAATACCGTCATCGCTTTTGATGCTCACTCATGAGTCAAATAATTCTTCTTGATGATTTCAATGTTTTGAAGAATAGCAATCAATTTCATGATGAATTTGATCCGTCGCGCTCAACCGATGGTATCGTTGATAACTCGGATCATTGATGCAAGTTATTATATTTAACGACATTCTGATGTGATGGCGAGTCGTTCATCGATCGGAGATCATCGAGATTTTGGTGGTGCATTTCATCTCTTTGCGCCGCTCGATTATTCATTGGCACAAACTTCATTAAGCGTGAATAGTCTCATTTGATAGTTTTCAATATTTTGAAGCTAACAATGTAATCTATTTCATGAACGGAGGTTGTTTGGTCTTCGACTTCCTAACGATTTCATATCGAAACATTGATTTTCATTAATTTTTTTTAATATTTATATTGATCAATTTCAATGTTCTAAACGCAAAATTTAGTTCACCGATCGAGGTCGTTCAACCATTTTTTGGCGTACATTTTGAGCCACATTTGATGCACCTTGAAGTCCATCAAATCTGATTTGTAGCTTGACTTTGACTTATGGCACACATATGGAGGTCAGTAATTTGTTGTTATTAGCATTTTCTTGGTTTGGTGGTGAGCTTTCTTTATTTAATTATTCTTTCATATTTCTTTGTCATTTTGATTTATTTGTGTCATCAATTTGTTGGTTTGGTTGTTATTTTGGATATGCTATTGGGATTATTTTGTTGGTTGGCCACTTGGCCGAAACTTCATTAATGCAGTTTAGTTCGGTTGTTATTTTGGATATAGTATTATTACTTTGATTGAAATTCTTTTTAGTTCTTATTATTTTGGTATTGGGATTACTTTGGGGTTTGAAATTTTGTTTAGTTTGCTTTGTTGGATTTGTTGTGGACTTATGACCATTTTCTGGTTTGGGATTTCTTGGTTTGATTTTTTTTCTCGGTTTTACATACCACTAAATTTACATGTATGCCTCTTTATATTAAATGTTTATATTCTAATTTTCAATAGGGGCAATGATAGCAATGATAATAATCAATGCATAAATATATGATGACTTTTTTTCTTTTGTGTTATTGCCTCTTAGAATTAAAGTTAAGTGCATTCTCAAATTATTATTTGCCACATATACATGGTGATCATATTTTAGATATTACATTTGAATCTTGTAAACAAGTGATATTTTATAATTGAGCTTGAGCCCTTAATCTATAAATATAGATATACATATATTCTTATTCTTGCAAGGTTTCAAGGAGAAATGCTAAGAATGCGCTCAACATAAGTACTATTTCATCAAATCTTGGATATGATGTATTGCTATAATTTTGTTTTTCTCTTCTTTTTTTTAGTAGTTTTTTTTCTTATTTGGTGCAGCTTTATGATATGATGTACATGTAATCTTGCACTAAATCCTCTTATGATATATATATATATATATATATATATATTAAATTTTGTTAATTCTTTTTTTCTTTTTTTTTTTGCTTGTACATTTGCACTCTTTTATTTTTTTTAATATACTTATATTATTTGATTACCGAACCGAATAAACTAAAGTACTATTCAGTTTATTTGGATTGATTTTTTCGCTTTTTAGGGCTATTTTGGTCGGTTCGTTTTTTTTATTAATTTTATTTGATTTTATGAAAATATTAATCAAGTTAATCAAATCGATCGAATACACACTCCTACCCTTTTCTTTCTTCACCATCATTATAGCTTGCAATTAATATCCAGTCACTCCATAAAACAAGAGTAATATGAGAAAAAAAATTTATTTGGGCATATATTCATACAATGGGAATCCATCGAAGGCATACTACGAGAAGATTACTTTGGATTTTGAATTATAGAGTCCATTATTTCATGGAATGTTATGATTTGGTCTTTCATTATGTATTAATTTATTATTCATCATATTTGTTGCGTGCTAGAAAACCAGTTACGGTAGAGTGAAAGTTTACGCCTTAGCCTTGTTGTGAAATCTAGCACACACACATGTATTTAAAGAGTGAACAAGAAAAATTGTAGAATTTTTTTACGTGAAAATCTCGAAAGAGGAAAAATCACCGGGCTAGCCAGAAAAAACTTCCACTATGTATCTATTTGAGTACAAAATCTTCCGATAATGGGATTACAAAATTATATATGAGAAAGGAACAACGACTATGTAGTCACGTTCAGGTGGTAACAATTGCTAGTAGTAGCAGATGATGGTGAACAATGAGGAATAACGACTGACGATGAAGGTCGTCATGATGGAGACCGGCAGAGGTTGGCAGGATCCTGCGGCGAACCGGCGTGGTGGTTGGCCGTCAGTGGTAACGATTGTGCTTGGAGGATCTTCAAGTTTTAGGGCTCTCTCCTCTCTCTTGCTTCGCCTAGTAGTATTTTAAGTGTCATATTAGTTGCCCCTCTATTTTTGGATATCATTATTTCAATCATCCAAAAATATATATATGTCAAATACTTGAAGATAACAAATTCTTCAATGAAATTTGAGCGTCCATTAACCACATATTTTAGAGAACAGATCTTCGTGGGAGCACAATATTATGACTATAGAAGCGGTAGCGCGGATGAGTATAAAGTGATGACCGCATGAGATTTGAGTTCTGTGAACTTTCCAGGCCCTTATAGAGCTTGTGGGTATCCGCAAGTGCCTGTAGGGCGCTTCTACCACATATGGCCATGAGCGGTCAGCGCTACGTGCCTGGTGGTGCCGGCCCTAATTGGTCGCCGGTCGATATGCCTCGGCTTGCGAACGGACTGGTCGGTGGGTCTGAGTCAGCTGGCCGCGAAAATGAGACTCACGATGACGCGCGAGTTCGTGAGAATCTTGGTGAAGCTCGGTTACGCCGCCCGAACGTTCAGAGGGTTTGCATGCGAGCTCGGCGCGCCCAAACTAACGGCGATTTGATGGTTTGCAATTTTTTTGGCGATTTTGGGATTTTGACAATTTTACCCTTTTACCCCTAAGGAGTCTATAAAACCCCTAGGGCCAAGGAGAAGAACACTTCTTCAATGCTCTAGTGCTTCTGTTCTTTTTGAGTGAGGGTTGCTCGGAGTCGATCAAGGCCCGCAGTACTTACGTCATTGTTCCAGTTTTCCCTCGAAAGAGGCATCAACCACCTCGTCGGACCGTCCGGGTTTGGAGGCGATCAAGGCCCATGGTACTTACGTCGTTGTTCCAGTTTTCCCTCGAAAGAGGCATCAACGCCTCATCGGACCGTCCGGGTTTGGAGGCGATCAAGGCCCGGTACATCCGTTGTTTTTCCCTCGAAGAGGCGTCAACCGCCTCTTGACCGTCCGGGTTTGGAGGCGATCAAGGCCCGCGGTACTTACGTTGTTGCTTTGATTTTTCTTAGAAAGAGGCATCAACTGGCCTCGTCGGACCATCCGGGTTTGGAGGTGATCAAGGCTCGTAGTACTTACGTCGTTGTTCATTTCCCTCGAAAGGGACCGTCGGACCGTCCATGTTTGGGCGATCAAGGCCATGGTTCCAACTTTTTCTGTTAGGAAATTGGATTTCTCGCGACTTTAATGGATGATTCAGCAGTTGATAACCGCCAAGATGGCGAGGGAGCGTTAGCCAAGAACTATCGTTCAAACGACTCAGAAAGTTTGGCAAGTAATTTATGAGCATCATCAGAGGAGAATATCTTCTCTCTCCTCTTTTTTATCTTTTTCTCATATGTGTGTGTATCCTTTTTGTCAGATCATAGGCGGAAAATTATATCGCAAACTATCCGTGAGCGAGAGAGTTAAAAAAAGAGGCGCCCAAGCATTGGGATGAGTGAGTTGCTTTTATAAAATTCTCAGATTTTTGTCATTTCTCCCTCTTTATTTATTATGTATTTTCACAGGGTGATGGCCAGAAGAAAACTCATAGTGTGATGGCTACAGACGATATACCATCCATGTCACATCAGATAGTTTAATGGTGTTCCACAGAAAGTTTTTCTTCCTTAATGAGTTGGTGGCCATTGTTGCCAAAAAGTCTGATCGAGCCCGTTCACCTCCGCCGGTACTTTACTATTTTAGATGATTCTTAGATGCGGACTGCGATTCCCTTTGGCTCCTGAGTTGATTGAGATATTCAAAATATGTGGTGTAGCTTTGTCATAGTTTTCATTTCGAGCTTTAATGGTCATCGTCGGTTTAACTGTCTTCTTCAGAGAGCGTGGTGTTACTTTGAACATCAAATACTTGTGTCGAATGTCGATTTACATGTGATACCAGGGGCGTGTTTCTTATCGGACTATAAATTGGATATAATTTTTACGGGATCAATCTAGAAATTGGTCTAATGGATTCTTTTTTGTGAAAATGAGTGGGGGCCTTCGAGAGATGGGGAAGATTGAATGACCTTCCAGATCCATTCTTGATGTTAGAATGAGATCGCAACTCTTAATATCCCGATGTAGGAAGCTTTACGCATGAGTTACGTCACATTGGCAAATATATAGTTGAAGATAGAATGTTCAAGGTTGGCCTTTCTATCCGTGTAGGAGATCTCATTCTTTTCCACTAAAGAGGTCAAGTAAAGGTGATGAAAGGTCTCCTCATATTCATAGGGTTCTTTCAAGCGTCACAAAATCGGTATGGCAATGTTTCCTAAAGAAAAGAAGACATCTTAAAGTGACTACGTCGATATCTGGAAGAAGATGTTCCTCAGTTGACCTCAGAGTTTAGCTATCAACTCATGATGGAGTTGTTTCATTAACATTCTGAAGAGGTGTTAAATCATATATGAAATGGGCATCAACGAGCAGATGAATTGGTACGTTGTCTTTCCTTCTTTCTTCTTTTCTTCTTCTTTTCTTTTGTGTAATATTTGTGATGGTTTTTTTATAGGTAACTCAAACATTAGGGCAGATGGCTCATTTGGGTGTCTCTTTAGATGAGT
This sequence comes from Cymbidium sinense, assembly GCA_021442155.1. Classification (NCBI taxonomy): domain Eukaryota; kingdom Viridiplantae; phylum Streptophyta; class Magnoliopsida; order Asparagales; family Orchidaceae; genus Cymbidium; species Cymbidium sinense. The sequence goes on along the minus strand of CM038224.1, from coordinate 122,834,076 downwards.
GGAATACTAAATTTGTGAAGATAAAATATCTGCAAGGCGAGTATGAGCGAAAGATGAGTATTAAAGCCAAAGTGGCGACTTTGGAGGATCGGTGCACTGGTGAGCTAAACATGTCGACTTCTCTTTCTCTCAGTGTCGAGGTGGAGCGCTCGTGATGAGTGATTGAGGTGAGGGCAGACTCAGAAAGAGAAAAGACTTAAGGCACTTGCAGTGGAGAAAGAGCTCTGGAGAAAGAAAGATGATCTTCTTGAAGGAGCATATAATGTCGAGCGGAAGCAAATGAAATCTCCTTGAAGGCAGTGGAAGACTTTAAGAACTCCCTAGCTTATCTCGGTACACTCGAAGACCATGTTCAGGAAGCTTGTAATCATATACTTGATGTTGAAGTGAAGGACTTGGAGCACCAATGTTTAGAGGAGGGCTTCATCCGAGGGTTCCTAAAAGAATCCCGTACATCAAAGGCCGAGCTAGTATTGAGGATCTATCTCCCGACCAAGTATGAAGACTCTTTCATCTTTAGGAGATGAAGGAGTTGAGAGTGAGTCCAAGGAGTATCTCTAGTGGTGAGGACGTTGATATCACCAATTGATATGATGTAGCATCACTTGAGAATGCATTTTTTTTATATGTATTGTTAGTGTGTATCGAATCTTGATTCTTTCTTATCATCATGTTAATACTATCAATTTTTTTTAGATGATGCAGCTCTTATTTTTATTTTTTACCTATCATGGTGGTGAATATTATTGAGCGCTACACATGCGGATGAGGTTGAATTGAATCCACTCGATTTTTGACCTCAGGGTTGTTTGTCGAGTCTAGCGATGATGTTTTGTATGGAAGAGGTCATGAGAGTCCACCAAGGACCTTTTGACCTATCCTAGGTTGTTTGTTAGAAGTCTTCGCCGATGGCATTAACTATGGAAGAGGCGTGAGAAGTCCACCAAGGACCTTTTGACTATCTAGGTTGTTTGTCGAGTCTTCTTGACATTAATGTGGAAGAGGTCATGGAAAGTCCCCTTGGGATTGATCATGCCATTGAGATATAACATGAGTTGTATATTTCTCAAGTGGGAGGATTAAATGAAGAAGAAACAAGTTTGTAAGAAGAAAGCTATAAATTCATTACTCTGATAAGTTCAGTGATACAATCATAAGATGATTTTAACACGGATATGAGTTTTAAGAGAAAATGACAACAACAACAACAACAAGTCTTTATCCCACTAAGTGGGGTTGGCTACATGAAGAGGAAATGATAAACGAGACAAAATAAAAGCTGCGATAATTATGCAGTAGGAATTACTGATAATATTTTCAGAGATTCTCAGTGTTCCAAGTTTGAGGTAAAGTTTTTCCCTCTGAATCCTTGAGCTTGAAAGTTCACGGCTTCACCATAGCTATAACCACATATGGGTCATCCCAAAGAGGTGAGAGTTTATTGCATTGAGGGCCTTTGCACGACTTGAGACTTAGGACCAAGTCACCAGATGATATGGATGAGGTTTTACTCTTATTGAAGTGATGAGCTACCCTTTGGTGATAGGAGTCAAGTAGGGCCATGTCACGAGTTTGGGGAGTAGGTCAGTCTTTGTCGAGTTTTTCTTCATTACCATCATGATGAATAATTGAACTCTTGGACTTGGAACCCGATATCTACGGTATAATAGCTTACGTGCGAAACACAAGTTATATGGTGTCTACCTGGGGTGCTGATGTAGTGTAAGCCCAAAGAACATTAGAAAGCTCATCAACCCATTGCCCCCCCCTGTTTTAGTCCTTTGAGTATAGTCACGTTGGTAGCTTGGTTTGCGGTTAGTTTGAGGATGTGCTACTATATGTACGGTGTGAAGATCTTTGCAAAAGGGCGTAAAGACTTTTCCATAAATTGGGTTTAGTTGTGATCTTTGGGAAGACCGAATCGACATACTATATTTTTCCAAATAAATTGTTTAGCATTTGCCTCCGTAATTTTAGCGAGTGGTTGCTTCCACCCATTTAGTGAAGTAGTCTGACTAAAATGATGAACTTTCATTGACGATGCTATCGAAAAGGTCCATGATATCAATCCCCCATTGAGCAAAAGGCCAGGGCTTTGAATGGATGAGAGCTCTGCGCATGTGAGGAGGTTAGAGTGCAACTGACAACTTGCACATTTTTTTTATGAACTCCAAGGCGTCTTGTTTCATGTAGGCCAATAGAACCCTTTTATAATTTTAAGGGCTAGCCCTTCCTCCCAGGTGTTCTCCACATATCACAGTGAACCTCTCTTAATGCATAATCGACCTCGAAGGTGAGACATTTGAGGTACAGTCCAAGCGTTTGTATAGTTCACCTCAGATAATAGTAAAGTTTGAAGCTTGTCTTGAGAGATGAATTGAAGTTGGGTCTTTGAAGGGTTCCTTCTTGTAGAAAGAGATAGGATGGGGTCCATCCACGAATGTTCCTTTATCTCAATTGCTTGAATTACCCATGACCCTTGGATACTAGGAAAATATATTTCTTCAACATGCTTCTCTTAAATAGATCCCTAGTAGCGGATGAAGCAAGCTTAGCGAGGCGTCATTTCAGTATTTCTCTCATGATGTGAATGATTTGATGTGTCTTGAAATGGGCAAGAAGACTTCACCAAGTGGAGGTATTGTCGGGGATTATGAGCATTAAAGTTTCCCTCAACTTGGGAGGCAAGTTGAGAGTCGTGTATCACTAAGTCTTGAGCACAATCAATGGCGAGTCTCAACAACCTATGAGAGCCTCATATTTATTATTAGTTGCAGAAATTTGGTGAAGTCCATACTCTAAGGTATTATTTGGGGAAATAAGTAAGATTCTCACCACCCGGTACTTCTGAGCTCCATCAACATAGAGGGTCCATTGAGGAGGCGAAAGGCATGTATAGATAGCTCTCCTCACAGGTTGGCGATTACATTCCACTATAAAGTCTGCGAGTACTTGAGACTTTATAGCAGGCCGAGGTAGAAAATTTATATCAAACTCTCTCAATTCTAGAGACCACTTGATTAACCTCCCAGATGCTTGGTTTTACGTAGGATGACCCTTAATGGTAAATGAGTGTAAACCGATAGTATGAGCTTGGAAGTATGGCAATTTTTGCGAGAAAAATTAAAGCCAGCCACCTTATTCCAAGTGGATAAGACTTTCTATCAGAGAGAATTTGACATAATAAATTGGTTGTATCCCACTTTCTTCTGCACTAAAGCGAGCTTATTGCATGGGAAGAGGCTAGATATAAGTATAACATCTCTCTTGAATAGGCTTGGATAGTAGGGGTGGAGATGCTAAATACTCCTTAGTTGCTCAAAAGCGGCGACATTCATTCAGTCCATTGAAAATTATTATTTTAGCTCCCTTTAATATTTTAAAAGAATGGCAAGTATCTATCCCAGCAGCTGAAGCGGGATAACGACAATTGTCCATTCAAATGTTGAACTTCTTAATATTCTTGAGGAGTCATATTTGAGAGCTTTGATTTTCGGGGTTGGCCTCTATCCACGGTGGGTTACCATAAATCAAGAAATTTTCCCATAACCCCAAAAGCACATTTGGTGGGGTTGAGTCTCATGTTATAACGTCGAAGAAGGTTAAAACATATTTCTAAGTCAAAAAATATGTTGTGATTCTTCCAAGCTTTTCACTAACATGTCATCCACATATACCTCCATTGGCCTAAGTAGTCTTTAAAGACCTTATTCATAAGTTGATAGGTAGCACCGACATTTTTTAATCAAACGACATAACTTGGTAGGTATAAACCTTTATATGTTTGAAATGTTGTAGCTTCTTCATCCATTGGGTTCATTTTATTTGGTTGTAACGAGTAAGCATCAAAAAATGAGCATTTGATGTCGGGCGTAGCATCAACCAATTGATCAATTGAGGAAGAGGAAAACTATCTTTGGGCAAGCCTTGTTAAGGTTGTAATGTCACATTCTCCATGTTCCATTTATTTTCTTAACCATGATACATTTTGCTAGCCATGTAGGGTAATGTACCTCTCATATGAATCCGCTTAGAAACTTGTTAACTTCTTGCTCAATAGCTTGGCGTCAGTGCAAAACTTTCTTCTTGGATGATCGGTTTGAATGTTGGATCGATCTTGAGAGAGTGCATGATCACATTGGGGTCGACTCGGCATGTCCGGACTCAAGCGAAGATGTCTTGATTTACGCAAGAAGTCTATGTATTTTCCCTTTGTTCATGAGCAGATCCAACTTGCACTTGTCGTAATGGTTGGTCATCGATAATGCAACAAAGAGCAAGTCTTACGAAGCTTTAGTACTTCTTCATCTCAAAATTAAAATCTTTGATCTTGAAGGTCACAAGAGCGTGGTTGAGCTTGCGAGATAACATGGCTATTCTGCTGATTTCTACAAACCACACCCAACTCTGGGTTGAAAATTTCATCTTAAGATGAGATATCAAGTGACTAACAAAATTGGATTGAGGGGCCTTCCAAAGATAGCGTTATGTCGAATCGACTTGATCACCATGAATTGGATTAAATGAGCCACTTATCGAGGAAATTCACCAAGGACAACAGAAGGGTGATTGTCCCCTACGCACGGTGATTATCAAACCCGTACAATGGTCCTGCAGTGGGTTGGAGCTTTTTCCTAACTAGGCCCATGTTAAGAAATGTGGAGTAAAGTAAGACATCAATAGAACTCCAATTATCAATCAAAATTCTCTTAACATTATAGCATGGGTCACTGATCCCTATGCCGAAGACAAGTTGATCTTGATGAGGAACATGTACTCCTTCTAAGTCCGAGTCATTAAAAGTGATGGAGAATGATCGCGAGACTTCTTTAACTTCTTCGAGATGGTAATGATAACTTGATTAAATAGTATTGGTCCTCCGCATTGTTTCAATTTCTCCAATTTGATGATTATTTTGTTATTTCTGATGATTGTCCCGGTTGCCCGTTGGAGGTATGTTAGTTTTAGTCGATTAATTCTTCACAAATTGACATAGATATCCTTGCTGAATGAGCCTCTCAATTTTTTCTTTGAGTTATTTGCATGCCTTAGTAGTATGCCCATGACTTCGATGGAAGTGACAATATTGCTCCTGATTTTCTGAATTTGGTTTCAGTGGATGCGACCACTTGATATTTTCTTCATCTTAAATAGCCATTAGGAGGTTAACACGAGATGTGTTTAGCGACGTGTATTCCTTTTCGGGCAGTGGTTCACGTTGTTGATATTGGGGTCGTGGAAGGAGATCACGACTGCCTTATTTTTTCTTTTGATAGGACTATCGGTCTGCATTCCCTGGGGTGCTTTATATTTTCCTGTAGATTGCTCAAATTATTTGCAATGGGAAGTAATAGCCTCATCAGTAAAGATTTATGCTTCCACACAATGAACCAAGTCGGCATATGAGCGGACCATGTCTCGCATTAAGGACAGTGGCTGGACGAGTCCTCCAAGGAAAACTCCTCTTGATAGTTCGTGGTCTACCTGTGTATTTGGCGAAGCTTCTAAGGAGAACCTCGGATGTATTCCTTAAGTGATTTGCCCTCTTTGACGAATGCGAGAGATGGGAGGAATCTTTAATGATCGTCCGTTTGCAATGAACTGCTCTACAAAAATCTTGGTTTGTCAAAGGTATGGATGGATTCCCTGGAAGGGAGTAGAACCAAGTGCAAGCTTGTCCCTTGGGGTAACTGGAATGGCCTGACAAAATAGTGTGTCAGGAGCTCGTTAGATATGCATGATAGTTCTGTAATGATCGATGTATTCATGTGGGTCAGTCGCCCCATCATAGGAATCAATATTCGGAAGCTTGAAACCCACGGGAATAAGATGTTGAAGAATAGCTTCAACTAAAGGTGAGGATTCCTCATAGCCGCGGTGAGGGGGAAGATGATTTCTATCTTGGAGGTGAAATTTGTCTTGCATTAAGCATCGTAATTAACGATAACATGATGAGTATGACGAGAATGTGTCAAGCTACCAGAATAATTGGTGGATTAGCGTCTGAGTGCATGATGATGGATGAACCAAAGCGGTCAAGGAGATCAGCATCACGGCCTCTACGCGGAGGAACTTCAGCGTCAAGGAAATTAGCATTTTGACCTCCCCCGACTAACGATCGACCTTGGGGGAGATGTGTTTTCTACGGTAGTGGCTATTGTGTTCCTCGCAAAAGTCGGATCATCTCATTTTGAGACTCTTCCATTCGGCGCACACGATCTTTTAAAGAGATTTCTACCGCGCCTTCACTGACAGGGTCATGCCTATCAAGGGGAAGTGAGGCAGAAGGTTGACATCCTTAGTTCAAGGATTGGTTTTGAGAGTGACAGGAGTTGGAGTGGGTGGCTCCGTTGTTACGAGTATTGCGCCTATTGGCCATAACGAGGGTGTTCACAGGAATTGTGATTGAAGGGTTCTCTTCCCACAGATGACGCCAAACTGTTGCATGCTAGAAAACCAGTTGTGATAGAGTGAAAGTTTACGCTTTAGCCTTGTGAAATAGCACACACGTATTTAAAGAGTGAACAAGAAAACTCAATTTAATGAAAATCTCAAAAGAGGGAAAATCACGGCCTAGCGAAAAGTTTCCACTATGTATCTATTTCAGAGTACAAAATCTTACAAAATTATATATGAGAAAGGAACAACGACTATGTAGTCACGTGGTAACAGTAGGTATGATAAACAACGAGAAATAACGACTGACGATGAAGGTCGTCATGATGGAGACCGACAGAGGTTGACGATGGTGAGGATCAACGACGACGTCTAACGGCGGCGACCGGCGGTGGTGGTTGACGACCGTAGAGTGGTGGCACGATTGTGCTTGGAGGATCTTCAAGTTTTAGGGCTCTCTCCTCTCTCTTGCTTCGCCTCCCCTCATATGAAGGATGATGGGCTAAACAATATATATATACAAACTTTTAATATGACATTTATTTATTATTTTTTATTAAATATCCCATATGATATGCCCAACATATTTTGGATCAATATTTTTCATTTATCATTGACGATGTTACATAAAATATATATTGTGATATTTATCATAAAATTTAGATGCATTTAGAAATTAGAAATTTTTTTTGATGTTTTTCGATTTCTCTTGTGTTTTGCTTTATAAATATTTTGCTTTAATTGACCAATTTACAATATATAATTATATTTTGTATCGATAAAACTTCTTTTCATAGCCAACCATGTTTAATTAATTTAAAGTGTAGTATGCTTTGTATGAGAATAGTTAGATATGATGGAGGAAGGTTGATTTGATCCCACCACTATTCTAGTTAGATTCATGTGAGAGCATATATATATAAAGATATTTTATTTGCTATTAAGGGTCCGTGTACATCAAGCTAGATACATTTAAAAGAAAAATAAACATTAAATTATTAAGTGATTCAATAGTATCAACTACAACCACAATTAGAGATCGACAAGGATGACTTCACTAAATTTAGTAATTAAGCCTCTACATCACATACTCATACATTTTCCTTTCTTTGTAGTACAAGTTTTCTTTTAAGTAATATTACAATGTGTAGAAGTTCTCCATTATTAACAATTTTCTTTTGATATTATGACTTATTATGATTGGGTGAAACTAAAATTATTGGATATTTGCTCGATATAAGACCATAAAATGCTTCTCAAGGATTTGAATATAGAGTGCCCATCCCATCTCCAATGAAATAGTATGCTAGTCCACTTTAAGTTGTTAAGGTGCATGCTAGGTCTAGGCCAATCTACTCTATAACCATAATACTCTTCGCCATGATTATAATCTTTCTTCCTATCAAAGATGATGTCTTTGCCAATATTATTGCATATTGCCTCCAACCTTTGTTGATCAATATCTCTCTCATCAATAGATGATGAGGCATTGATGATGTAGAAAGTGCCAATGACCAAATTCTCTTGTTTGACAAACTTTGCATTGGCAATTGATAGATCATTCTCCCCAATGCTAATCACGACAACAAACCATGTCTATATGAGTATGCAACCATCTTTGACTATAATAAATCATATTCAATTAATATGCTATTCTAGCATTTTTTCATTCAACAAATAAATGTATAAATTGATACTCACATGAGGCACTCTCTAGTCGCCACCGCATATTGAGCTACATTTTCCTTCTCCATCTCATTGTTCATCATGCACCCATCCATTCTTCGCATAGTATTCCGTATACATAAAACTAGAACTTGAATCACTTTGGATCAATTATATAAATAATTAAAATTAAAAAATTGAAATAATCACTTGAATTGCTATTGATCCATGGAGCTTATTGAGGCGTGAAATACATCATAGTCCAAATTTGTCAATGCACACATAGTATCAAACAATAGTTTAGGCATATATCTACTTCTCTCATTCACAACCAAATAACCCCTCTCCTTCCAACTCTCAATCAATATGGCTGGACACTTCTCCATTTCTCCATTATTGTAACCAACCCTTCTCTCCTCCATACCACAGAAAGCTTGAGAATCAACCTTAATAAGATAATTGTAGTTTAACCTCATAATCTTTATTCTCTTGCATCAATTGATGTATTCTATATGAATTTGATGGGTTGTATGGCTTAATAAAAGACTGCCATAAGAAAAATTGTGGGCCTTAACTACTCTCATCACCTGCTCCTCCACGTATCTCAAGTGAATTGGGTCAAAGATGGGTTTACCTGTTGATTGCTCTATTATGTTGAGGATGAAAGCAGCTCGACCATTATAAGTCCATACTTTATCGAATTCTATGTCACAAGAGAGTTCGAAGAGTATTGCAGTGACCTCAGAGAAAAGGCCAGGATGGTCAATGGTAGTTATTTCAAGGGTGGAGCAATTGGAGTTGAGGTGGCTAATTAAGCTCATGGGGCATATTTTGTCTTGGGCAAGGGTGGAAGATCCCTTTGTTTTTGTGCAAAATTTAGAGATTGTTGTATGTATTGTATGAGGCTAGGGTCTATAAGTTTATGGCCATGGTGATCGAACATGAAAGACATCCATGCATCCACCATCTGATGAAATGTATGACTTAGAGATGATGAGGTCTAGATCGGAGCTTGAACCATTTCTAGAAGAATACCATGCTTATTCGCACAGTCCACCTATTGAATCACAATAAATGAATCATATTCCTCATTGAAATAAAATATTTTTATTTATTTTTAAGAATAAAAATCAAATCATATTTCAATTCATTAGGTTTAACAATTCAAGTCAAAGTATGTTGAATTCATTTGATTATTAAAACATAAAAAAAAAATATGTTGTACTTATTTTGAGTAAATAAAGAAAGAAAATTTAATGAAGATATAATGACTAAAATTTGGTTAGAATGACTTTTAAAATTTTATAATTAATTATTTATATAAGTGCAAAATAATTATTTAGATATTATTCTCATTTTAAAATTAAAAAAAAATTAAAAATCATTCTTGAAGACCAAATTTTTAGCCAATATAAAAGTGATTTAAAAAAAGATTGTTTTTATGAGTAAAAAGAAAAAAAGAGAATACCTTCACAATAGTATAATCTTCACACGTCTCATTATCAAAGCACACCCAGCGTTAAATAGTTTATTAATTAACATCACTTCTATCTTATTAATGAAATTAAACGGCCAACTAATCATATTGGAAAAAAGCTATTTGTTTGTGATATTATTAATAAAATCTATTTGACGTTACCACCATTATTATTAATAATAATTTAACATAAAAAATAATATTAATTTCGCTATTGTTTTAAAAAAAACTTTTAAATAGTTACCTTTGAGAAAATAGAATGAAAACGTCAATTGAATAAGTAATTTTTAAAAACTTTTGACAGTAAAAATAAATAAATAAATAGGAAATCCCAAGCAATATCTAAGAGTGGTTTAATATTAAATACTATTATCATATCTTAATTTTCTATACTGTTAGTTATTAACTTTTTTAAGTAAAAAATAAAATATGTCAACGCTTGTTGGTATTATACGCACCTAATAATCGAGTTAAAAAAAATATTTTCAATGTCATTTATTTCTTTGATGAATAATGTCAATAGCAACTTAATAAATCATATATTTGAAATTGAAGAATAAAATAAAAAAAATATTAAAGTTTAAATCATAATTACCTGATTGGATGGATGCATTCTGAGAGGTCAAAGTCAGGGTCGAAGTAGGGGAAATCACAACCAGTGTCCATCTTTTGGCAATTTTTTTAAATTAAGTATAATTAGAAGCTTAATTAGGTAATTAAATATTAATGGAAGATAAGATAGGTAATTAGTATAGAATGCCGAGATGACATGGCGTTAAGAAGCAGAAAGTGAGTTGCCAATTGCATCTGCGTTATTTTTTTTTTAGGTGTGAGCAACTCACTAGAACTAGGTTATTTCTTAAATTTTTATTCTTCTAAAAAGTAGAGAGTAATAAACCTACTTTAAAAATAAAGAAAAAAAAAGTGCAATTTAAACTTGAAATGGTTTGTATGCATCGTTGATAATAGTTTAATGGATGACAATCATATGAAGTTAACCAATTTATTTTAAAATGAATAATAAGAAGTTCATTATGACAATAAAATTTAACGCTATATGACTCAAGATTTAAACAGATAATGAATATAAAATAATAAAAAAAGTGAATGTTCTAAACCTATACCGTAACAACTATCTTCCTCCAGATGGAATCGCACATCTGGTAGTCACGATAATGATCACAAATATGATTCTTTATTGCAAGATGGTATATGTGTCATCATAGAGGAAGATAGTGGTTATGAATCATATGTAGGCCGATATGTAGGACTATCAAGATAGCAGAAGGACCTCGACAAGGAATGGTCGGTCCATGGTGACACCCTCAGAAAGAGATCCATAATATGTCACCAATATGTACGCCATCCAAGGATCTGTACCATCAACACATTTAAGCGGATCATCCACAAGAATTATGATAAAGATGTCCGAAGTCAATGCTGAATTTTTAACACAAAAAATAGTATGTAAAAAAGCATTTACATAAATATTGAATTGATGAATACTTATAAAAACTTACATAAATACTCATTTCTATAGAAATGGGATCTGTGGTAGAAATACAAGAGAAGCTCACATTAAAGACATAATCGCTAATAGTTGTCTTCACATCCTCATCAGGACGAGGTAATCCTCCGTCCCAAACTTGTGACAATGGTAATCAACCCGATCGCTTAACCATAACCTTTGGAAACTAGGGTCAAGGGTTACATCTACTCTTGAAATAAATATTGTATAGACTTATTAAATGCCCAACCCTTTTTTTAGATAAGAGGGACTCGTAACCATATGATTAAAGCATGATCGATAGATGGTGATCTACTCACAATATGGCTCCTAGATCACCTGCACATATAGTAAAAATTATGTCAAAACATAATCTGCATTACAGATATTTGAACTATCATGTTATCTGCATCAAATCGCATTATCTAAAATGCTTTACACCGCAACCTATTGTCAATGAACATACTTTCATTCCATCGCATAAAATAGTTTAAACGATATATATATATATATATATATTTAAATAATTTGAAAGTGCAATTAACAACACATACCTCAAACCAATGACCAAATTCAAGGATAAAACATGTTGAGGTCTTTAATATGCTAAGCACAAATCAAGGAGGTGTAGAATACCATGTTGGTTTTCCTACTGAATATAGATGAGCTAAAACTACTCCACCCAAAGACATCATGCAAAAAAAATCTGTCATCCAGTGGTAAATAGCAGTGGAAAAACCAAGTATCGTGAAGAAAATAATCGTAAATAAAATATAAGCACGCAAGTGACTTTATTTAATCGAGGAAACAAACCAGATATTATCGATTCAGAAATGAGTTAGCTCAATTAATAGTCAACTTAATATGACATTACACGCCACGTATCGATTAATATATTATAATTCTTAAATTTTTTTATTAATACTTAATTACCTAATAGTCTAACCATTAGTTTAAAAAAATTGCCCCATCTTTTCCATTTGTAAAGAATTTTGAAGTTATAAAAGACATTCATCTAATAAATTAAGGTAATCTCTCTCTCTCTAGATATATATATATATATAATTTGAATTTCTTGTACAAAAATAATAAAGGTAAAATATATGCATTTAAGATCTATTTACTATAATAAAGAGGAAACAAAAACCAACGAGAAAAATAGATCAGACTTCTCACATTTCTCAGATGAGAGGATGTTCGGTTCAAAGAGGGAGATGATTGGTATTTATAAACACAAATATGGCTATTTTTTAAAAGAAAAGGATTTGATTAGTCCGCATACGTAGGGAGAGGCTAACACACTTAACACGTGTCACATTTATCATGACTTAGCAAGAAATATAGGGAATAAATAAATGAATAATTAATTTTCAACCTTCGTTATCGCCACATCTCCTAATCAGATAAGAATCGATTTCTATATTCAAATTAGTGGAGATTAAAATTAATCTATAATTATATATATAACTTAAATTAATTCAACTAATGAATATAACCTCATATATAATTTTAAAAATTACAATACTAATAAGATCAAATGATATAATTTTTTTATTTAACATTTGATGAGAGGTAGAATTATCTTATGATTAGAATAAATGATGATAATTAAATAAATATAATTAATATTGATAAATCTTATATGTTTAAGTAAATGATCTCAAACAAAATATATTGTTTGAGTTGGAAAATCGTTAATAAGTTTTATTTGAAATCAAAGATACACATGGTATTTAAAGAGTGAACAAAAAACTCAAAATTTTCATGTGAAAAACCTCAAAAGAGAGAAAAACTACTGGCTAGCCCAAAAAAGCTTCCACTATGTATCTATTTGAGTGCAAAATCTTCCTACAATGGATTACGTAATTGTATATAGAAAGGAACAACACTATGTACGTTCGTGTGGTAACAATTGCTAATGGTATGATGATGACTAAAACGGAACATCGACTAATGATGAAGGTCGTCATGATGGAGATCAGAGGTTGAAGAGATTGCAATCCATGGCGATTTAGAGTGGTGGCACGATTGTTCTTGGAGGATCTTCAGCCTTTAGGCTCTCTCCTCTCTTGCGGGCTCATATATGATGAATGACTTTATAAATTGGAGAGGACGTATCGTAAATACATGCAAAACCCTCCACTCCACTTCATGATGGCTCAAATGATCCTTTGATCATTTAATGTATTTTAAATATTTGAATGCTGTGGTTTTGAGATCTTGGGCTTGTTAGATGCTCATCAGACACTGATTTGACTATAAACACTCCATATTGAGAGCTTTTAGGGTTTAACCGATATCCCAATATTTCTAATGATATTTTAAGTTCTTGATTTAGTTCAACGATCAATTTTAACGCCAAATGTTCATGTTTATAGTAGAATTTTTGTCATATTTTGCTATTTTTGGATGACATTATCTCAATCATCCAAATATATACTTCATATAACAAAATAACAAACTATTCAATGAAATTTGAGAGTCTTTAATCATATAATTTGAGAGAAGATCTTTATAGAACAAAAATTATGACCATGTAAGCGAGAGCTGATGTATGTAGGATGCAGCATGAGATTTAGGTTACGGTCATACAGCTAATCATAAAAAGGACTCACGATGATGTACTTCGTTCCAGTTACGTATTACTTATTATGCTTATTCATGAGTGCACATAGGTGAAAAATTCTATTTAGATTTCTATTTGCTAAATTAACTTGGTCGCGTACACATTACCAAGCGACAGCGCCCATGAGAATATGTTTGTATTGACATTTTGGCTTTTTTGATGATTTTTTACCCTTTTACTCTAGAGGGGTTTATAAAACCAAGAAGAAAGGCACACTTTCAATGCTTTCTAGTGCTTCTTGAGTGAGATGGTTCGATGTAGAACATCAGGCAGACAAAATTAACAGGTCCATTTACAAGATCTCAAGCCAAGAAAATTTAGCCCAAGGTCCATTTACAAGATCTCAAGAAAGAAAATTCAAGAAAGAAGCAGCCCATTAGCTTAAGGCCCATTTATGATTTCATCTTTTCTTATTTATTTATGTAATTTTTAATTTTCTTCTAGAAACTCCATGTTTGAAATTTTGCATTTAAAAATTCAAAGCATGACATGTGAGGTGGTTGAATCCACATAAAAAAATGCATGAAATGGGTGGATGGCATAAAATAATGAGGCAATTTAATGCTTCACATTAATGTGGCCACCCACCTTTCCCTCCATGTTTTGAATTCTTTTCTTTTGAAATATGCTTGTAATGGCTATAAATAGCCCCTCTTACTTGAATGAAAGGGAACTTTTGGCAATTACAAAATTTTGAGTTATTCTTGTGGTTTGAGAGCTTGGTGGCCAAACCTTGGCAATCCTTGGTGGGAGCGCTAGTTATCCAACATATCTTCTTCCTCTCCCCAATACACGTTCTCTCAATCTCATCAAAAGAAGAAAAGCCCACCTCCATCAAATTTGGTATCGAGCAAAGCACGGAAGGGAATTTGGTCAAAGTTGCTTCAACAAAGGGAGCATCTCAAGTAATAGACTTGTCTTCAAACTTGTGAGTTTTTCTTGAACTTGTGAGGTTAATTAATTTTCTTTATATGATAGTTTAAATACATATTAGTAGCTTGGAAGATATATATTGCTTTACAAGTTTATGGTGATAGCATAAAATTTCAATTAGTAAGCTCACATATATTTTAGCCATTTCCCAATGTGAACTTGTCAGTCCTCCCCTCAAAAAAAAAAAAAAAAAAAAAAAATTAAGAGAAACATTAGAGGTAATTCTTCACCAAAAAAAATATATAACATTAGTGCAAATCAAAATCTAATTACTTACTTTATTATCTTTGTTATTGTTTATGGTTAATTTTAGAAGTTTTTTTTTAACTTATGATAACTTGCTTTTCTTAAAAAAAAAAAAAAAAAAAAAGAGGCTTGATAAAGAGCATTTTTTCATTGCATAATTTTTTTTTTTTTTGCATAATAATATAAATGTGTTAAACTTGGTGATTTTGGAAGCTAAATAAAACTTTGTTGTAAAGCTGTCAAGGAGAGCTTGGGATTTAAGTGGTCTTGTACCCCCTCTCTCACGGAAGTTCTCTTAGCCTAAAATTTCTCTTTGATTACACAATTATATTATACTTTTTTTCATTTTTTATTCATCCTTTTCATATATCTTTTTTTTTCATTTAAAAAAAAAAATCTCATGGCACCAAAATCTATCTCTCAAGATCAAGTTGAAAATTTGACTAGATTAGTTGATGCTTTAGATCTTAGGATCAAAGATAATGAATTAAAAACTCAACAAATATTAGAAGAAAGTAAGAATCAAATGCAAGAACTTAAGAACAAATGCAAACTCTTATTAGCATCTACAAAATAATAGAGTACCAACTCCTCCTCAATACTACTGCGTACAATAAGAATAGATGAAGAAGATTCATATCCAAACCACCATAGAAAATCAACCACTTAGAAGACAATCAATTGCTAGAAATGGTGGAAGGGGAGAAAATTATTTTAAGACTATAGAAGACTCTAATGATCCATGTTGAAGAGTTAAAGTAGAAGACTTATGATGGTGTACATGAGAAATAAATTTCTTGATTGGTTAGTTCAAATGGATGACTTCTTTGATTGGTATAAAATGGATGATTATCCAAGTTACTTTGCTAAAATGAAATTAATAGGACATGCTAAAATTTATTGGACAAATACTTTAGCTAAAGAACAAAGATTAGGAAGGAAAAACCTAACTTGGATAGAAATGAAAGAAATGTTAAGAGCAAAGTATTGTCCTAGGCATCATGATAAGAAGCTACATAGTTAATTATTAACTTTGAGACAAGGTAATTATCTTGGAATACTTAAATACTTTTGAAGATCTAGTTTCTAGAACGGATGCGATAATGATTGGCAATTAGCCAATAAATTTGTTATTGGACTTAGATGACATTAGAAATGAAGTTGAATTATTTGACCAATCTTTAGAGGAAGCATTTCATTATGCATTATTGGTTGAACAACAAAAGAAATCCTCTCTCTAAAACTAAAAGTCAAGTACCTTCCATTTCTTCCTAGATCTATTGTTAGACACCCATCCAAATGGCAACCACTTTGCCTAAAACTACAATTGAAGGGAGCTCTAAGAACATTAGGGAAGTAATATGTTTTAAATGTCATAAAAGGGTCATATGCAAAATCAATGTAAAGCTCAAATCTTATTTTAGAAGAAGTTGAAAATCAATAGATGATAATCTAGAAGAAGTTTATGATGACACCCCATTATCGATGAAGAATTAGAATTAAATGATGACCTCATGTTAATGTGATGAGATGTCTTATGTAATTAAAAATGAGGCGAGATTGGAGGAGAAAGAACATTTTAGCATGTATGTTTTATGTAATGAAAAGAGATGTAGGTTAGTTATAGATGGAGAGTGCTATGAATGTCATTTCAACACACACACTTTCGAGCCAACCTAAAATCAACCACGAACCATTTCATGTTATTGGGTAAATCATACATCTCTTCCCATCACCTGTCGGTGTTTAGTTCTATTAAAATAGGAAGCTATGAGGATCAAATTTGGTGTGATGTTCTCCCATGGACATTGCTCATATTCTCTTAGGACGACCTTGGCTATATGATATGAATGTTATTCACTATGGTAGGAAAAATACTTATGTTTTTAAACATAATAATAAGACTATTAAACTCTTACCAATAAAACCAGTAGAAAAACACCCTCCATAACACCACACAAAACTTGACTTGCAACTAAGCCTCTTGAAGAAAAATGCCAAACTTCAATTAATTATCATAGAAAATCCTTATTATGCCTAATACTATCATTTGATCCTTACTTTAAAACATCTACTCTTCCTCCTTTGACCCCAAAGATAGAAATAATAGGTTTTGGAGCTTCTGAAATTTTTGATCCATTTCTTCTTCACATATTACATATAAAAGAAGTCATACCATCTAATGAGTCTCACACATGTGGTCTCTTCTCTTCTTCGATTTTAATGATATTGCGATGAGCTTCGATGAGCTACCTCCTCTTGAGACATTCAACATGCTATTGAGTTCTTACCGTTCTCAACTTCCTAATCTTCCTCATTATAGGATGAACCTCAGCATGTTGAGATTAAAGACAAGTTGAGGAATTATTAAGAAAGGGTTTTATTCAAGAGAGTCTTAGCCCTTGTGCGGTTCCAACATTATTAACTCAAAGAAAGATGGAACATGGCGAATGTGTGTTGATATTGAGCAATAAATAAAATTACTATCAAATATAGGTTTCATTCCCGATTAGATGATATGTTAGATTTAATCTCGAGCAAATTTTTTTCAAAGATTGATCTAAAAGTGGATATCATCAAATTTGGATTAGATCGAGATGAGTGGAAGACAACTTTTAAGACCCACGATGGACTTTATGAATGGCTTGTCATGCCCTTTGGACTTTCAAATGCTCTAGCACATTTATGAGATTAATGAATCTTGTTTAAACCATATATAGGTAAATTTTGGTGGTGTATTTTGATGATATTTTTGATTTTAGTCCAAGTGAAAATGAACACCTACAAATAATTATTTTTAGACAAGAGAAATTATACATTAATTTAAAAGTGTTTCTTTTGCAAGCGAGGTAATCTTTTTTCTTTATTATATCCTTCTTGGACTTAAACGATCCTTCTAAAGTGAAAACAATCTTAGATTGGCCATCACTAAAAGTTTCTTGAAGTTAGAAGCTTCCATGGTTTAGCCACTTTTATCGAGATTTATTAAGAATTTTAGTACCATTGTTGCTCAATGATATGCTAAAATTAGATAAATTTTGTTGGACTTAATGCACAAAGGCCTTAGAGCAAATTAAAGTTCTTATCACTTACGCAATCCTTAGGCTTCCGATTTTCTAAAGCCTTTGAAGTGACATGTGATGCTTCAGGAATTGGGATAGGTGGAATTTTAAGTCAAGAGAATCATCCTATAGCATTCTTTAGTGAAAAGTTAAATGAAGCCAAACAACGATATTCCACTTATGATAGAGAGTTTTATGCTGTAATTCAATCCTTAAGGCATTGGCGACACTATCTCTTACATAGAGAATTTATACTTAATTCTGATCATCATGCCTTAAAATTCATTAATACTCAGTGAAAATTAAGTCATAGGCATGCAAAATGGGTTGAATTTTTTACAAGACTACTCTTTTGTTCTAAAGCATAAGCACGGGTTGAGAATAAACCGATGCTTTATCAGGTAAACTAATGATTTCCTCTTTAGAATTGAGAATCCCGGTTGATAGAATTAAAGATGATTATATTGTGTGCCACGATTTTCACCTAATTTATCTTGAACACTAGATAAACCAATAACTTTACAAGGGACATTCTTGATAACAAATGGATATTTATATAAAGGAAAATAATTATGCATTCCTCGATCTTCTCTTAGAGAATTTCTTATTACATCTTTGGGGTGTAGTGGTCATTTTGGAAAGGATAAGACCATATGTTTATTAGAAAATAGATTTTATTGGCCTTCATTAAAATGAGATGTTCAAAATTAGTGGCTCAATGTTTAATTTGTAAGCAAAAACTATCAAACAAAGGTGGACAATACACTTCCTTACACATTCCTTATAGGCCTTGGGAAGACCTATCAATGGATTTTATTAGGATTACCTAGGGCACTAGAGGACATGATAGTATTTTTGTTGTAGTGGATAGATTCTCAAAATGGCTCATTTCTTACCTTGTTCAAAACAATGATGCTTCTTATATAGCTAAATTATTTTTAAGGAAATAGTGCGACTCCATGGTCTCCCTTTAACCATTGTTTACGATAGGGATGTTAAGTTTGTCTCATATTTTGGAAAATATTATGGAAATTATTAGGAACCAAATTAAAATTTTCTTATTTCACCCACAAAGCGATGGACAAAGTAGTTAATCATAGCTTAGGAAATTTGCTTAGATGCTTGGTAGGTAAAGTTTAAAATTGGGATTTACATTTACCAACCTCGAATTTGCCTATAATAGTACTACATCTAGAACTACAAAAAAATCACCATTTGAGATAGTCTATGGTCAAAACCCACATGACGACCAATTGATGTTAACCATCATGTATTTTCTCTGCGACATTCTCATTTGTTAAAAATTTTCAAAGCCTCCATGAAGATATAAGAAAGCAAATTACTATAAGTAATGAAAATTATGCTTCTAAGGCAAATCATAATCGTTCAACAAAAGAATATAAGAAGGTGATTATGTATTGATTAGCATTCGACAGCGTTATCAAACTAGATATAAGAAATTACATGCAACTTGGCCCATTTAAAATTCTCAAGAAAATTGGAACTAATGCTTATCACCTTGATTTGCCTGTGATATGCTCATTCATCCAGTTATTAATATTGAAGATATTCTATCATGAAGGAATTAGCACCTCCACTTGTTGTCTAACTCTTTAGCGAGATATAAGCCGTACTTGCGAAGCCCTCTTTTTGAAGTTGACTATATTATCATAGGAAGCACCCATTAATCCACTTCTAAACATCATTCTAGTTCATTGGAAGAATAAGCCCGAAGACACATGGTTGACCGTGATTTGGAGAAGTTAGCCCACAATTAGTAGAAGATTTCTTAAATTTCAACTCTGAGCGAGTTCAATTGAGCCAGGGAGTTGATGTAGAACATCAAGCCAAAATTAGAAAGGTCCATTTACAAGATCTCAAGCTAAAGCCAAAATTTAGCCCAAGGTCCATTTACAAGATCTCAAACTAAAAGAAAATTCAAGAAAGAAGTAGGCTTAGCCCATTCTAAGGCCCATTTATGATTTCATCTTTTCTTTTTATTTATGTAATTTTTAATTTTCTTCTAGAAACTCCATGTTTGAAATTTTGCATTTAAAATTCAAAGCATGACATGTGAGGTGGTTGAATCCACATAAAAAAATGCATGACATGGGTGGATGGCATAAAATAATGAGGCAATTTAATGCTTCACATTAATGTGGCCACCACTTTCCCTCCATGTTTTGAATTCTTTTCTTTTGAAATATGCTTGTAATGGCTATAAATAGCCCTCTTATTTGAATGAAAGAACTTTTGGCAATTGCAAAATTTTGAGTTATTCTTGTGGTTTGAGAGCTTGGTGGCCAAACCTTGGCAATCCTTGGTGGAGCGTTATCCAACATATCTTCTTCCCTCTCCCTCAATACCCACGTTCTCTCAATCTCATCAAAAGAAGAAGCCCACCTCCATCATTCAGATGATCAAGGCCTATAGTTCATCTTAAGGCTCGGTTTTCTAAAGAGGCGTTCCCAGCCAATTGGAGGCGTCAGAAGTATTCATATCGATTTTTCTAAATAGGCATTTGATTTGTCAAAGATTTAGGTGATCAATATTCCTCTGGAGGCTCGATTTTCCCTCGAAATGTTATAAAAGACCGGCCTTTTGGTGGCGATCAAGACCCATTAGTTCATCTCGAGACTCATTTTCCCTAAAGAGGCGTTGACTACCCTTGTCTTTGGGTTTGAGGTGATCAAGGCGTAGTTCATCTGAGGCACGATTTTCCCTAAGAGGTGTTAATGTTGGACCCAGGTTTATGATCAAGATAGTTCATCGACGAGCCTCATTTCCCTCTAAAGAGCGAGACTATTGTCTGGGTTTGGAGTTGATCAAGATTAGTTTGATATGTTTTCCCTCGAAAGAGGCGTTATTTTGCCCCGATTTGGAAGCATCAAGGCTGTAGTTCTTACTTCTTCTTGTAGTGGACTTCTTTCATGGATGGTTCATCAGATAACCATCAGTGGAGGAGAAAATTAGCTGGAACCATTGTTCGATTGACCAAAGTTTAGGTAATTTTGAGCATCATTGAGTGTCTTTTCTTTCTCTCTCTATTTTTCATATGTATGTGTATCTTTTCATTAGATGAAAAATTTTATCCCAAACTATCAGTGAGAGAAAAAGGATATGCCCAAGTATTGTAAGTAAGCTGCTTCACAAAATTTCTAGATTTTTATCATTTCTTCCTCTTTATTTATCATGTATTTTCACAGGGTATGGAAAGCCATGCTTGATCTAGATGATATATCATCCACTATCATATCAATAGTTTAATGTTTGAATTTTACTTCCCAATAAGTTGGTGGCCATTATTGCTAAAAAGTCATCGAGCCGTTCACCTCCAAGTACTTTCTTATTTTGAGATGATACATGCGACTATGATTCCCTTTGGCTCTATTGATTGAGATCTTCAAAATATGGTATAAGTCACAATTTTTATTTTGAGCTTTAGTGGTCATTGTTGACTATCTTCTTTAGAGCGTGATGTTACTTTGAACATCAAATACTTGATGTATAGATTCACATGTGATACTAATGTGTTTCTTATGGACTATAAAATGATAGAATTTTTACATCCCTAAAAATTGGTCTCTTGGATTTTTTTTTATGAAAAATGAGTTGAGATAAAGATTGAATGACCATTGATCCATTTCGATTGAGAATGAGATCTTAGCAACTCTTAATGTTCACGATGTAGAAAGCTTACGACATGAGTTACGTCATTAGCAAATATATAGTTGAAGATAGAATGTTCAATTGGCCTTTCCATCCAGGCAAATCTCATTCTTTTCACTAAGAGGTCAAGTAAAGGTGATGAAAGGTTTCCTCATATTCATAATTATTTCAAGAAGCATGATCGTGGTGGATATTTCTTCTAAAGAAAAAAAGAAGACATATTTGAAGTGACTTCATTCGGATAATATATTTTACTATGCATTTCTCAGGACATTCACGAAGAGGTTTAAATCGCATATGTATTGGGCGTCAATGAAGCAATGATCGTTGTCTTCCTTCTTTCCTTTTCTTCTTTTCCTCCTTTTTTTCTTTTTGTGTAATATTTGTGATGGTTTTTTTTTCTTTATAGGTAACTCAAACATTAGAGTATGGC
Organism: Cymbidium sinense; assembly: GCA_021442155.1. Taxonomy (NCBI): domain Eukaryota; kingdom Viridiplantae; phylum Streptophyta; class Magnoliopsida; order Asparagales; family Orchidaceae; genus Cymbidium; species Cymbidium sinense. Next base: position 122,812,062 of record CM038224.1, on the reverse strand, counting down.
TCATTTGGGTGTCTCTTTAGATGAGTGGAATCTGAATTTGTGGTAAAATATCTATAGTATGAGCAAAGATGAGTTTAAACAAAGAAGTGACAACTTGGAGGATCTAACTAGGTGTAGAATATTAACATGTCTTCTCTTTCTCTCCTCGAGGTGGAGTGTACAAATGGTGATTGAGGTGAAGAGACTTATAAGAAAACTCAAGGCACTTTAATGGAGAACTCTAGAAGAAAGCATTCAGATCATCTTTGAGAAGAGCATATAATGTCGGCAAAAGAAAATAAAATCTCCTTGAATTTTGGAAGACTTTAAGAGCTCTCATATTATAATCGACCATGTTCAAGCTTGTAAATATTTTGATGTTGAAGTAAAGGACTTGGAGCACCAATGTTTAGAAGGCTTCATCAGTTCTAAAGGAATCATAGTGCATCGCAAGGCAGGAGCTAGTGTTGAGGATCTATCTCCATAGCGTTTGATGACTCGCCATTCGAGATGAAGTTGAGAATGAGTCAAACTCTATGGTGATGAGGATGTTGATATCACCAACATATGATGTAGCATCACGCGGATGCATTTTTTATATGTATTATAATTATGTGTGTAATCTTGATTCTTTCTTATATCATCATGTTAATCTTTGTTAATGATTTTTTTAGATGAGCGCTCTTATTTTATTTTTGTATCATAGTTGGTTGGAATATTATTTGACAACTATATGGATGAGGTTGAATTAATCCATTTTGATCCAGATTATTTGCAAAGTGTTACTTGATGATGTTAACTATGGAAGAGTTATGATGTCCACCAAGGACCTTTTGACTATCTAGGTATCTAAGTGTTACTGATGGCGTTAACACGTATGGAAGAGGTCATGTCCACAAGGACCTTTTGACTATCTAGGTCAAAGTGTTACTTGACTTCTTTTTGATGGAATATGTCCACCAAGGACCTTTTGACTATCTAGGTATACCAAAAGTGTTACTTGAGTTAGATTATGAAGAGGTAGATCAAAGTTATTGATTATGCCGATTGAATCAATGTGAGTTGTATATTTCTCAGTGGGAGGATTAAATGAAGAAGAAACAAGCTTGTAAGAAAAAGCTATAAATTCATTACTCAATAAGTTGTGATACAATCATAAGATGATTTTAACAGATATGAGTTTCAAAGAAATGATGACAACAACAACAAATCTTTATCCTAAATCATGAAGAGAAATAATGACAGACAAAATAAAAGTTAAAATTATGCATAGGAATCTTATTTTTTAGATTCTCAATCCAAGTTGAGGTAAAGTTTTCCCTCGATCCTTGAGCTTGAGTTCACACTTTGCTATAACCACATATGGCCATCCCAAAGGGTGAGAGTTTTTTTTCGTTGAGGCCTTTGCACTTGACTTATCAAGCCATTGCAGATATGGGATGATTTACTCTTCATTGAAGTAGCTACCCTTTTATGATAGGAAGTATAGGAAATGTCACAAGTTTAGTAGGTCCTGTGATTTTCTTCATTACCATCATGATTCAATAATTAAACTCTTGGACTTGGAACCGATATCTAGTATAATAATAGCTTTGAAACACAAGTTATATGGTGTCTCACCTAATCGTAATGTAGTCGGTAAGCAAAGAACATTAAGCTCATCAACCCATTCACCTTCAAGATGTATTTTTAGACTTTTGAGTATAGTCACATTGGTAAGTCTCATTAGTTGAGGATTTTATTTACCATATGTATGAATGTGAAGATCTTTCAGGATGTAAAGATTTTCCATAAATATGATTAATTGTCGGTGATGATCTTTCAAAATGAATGTTACTTATTTTTTCCAAACAAATTGTTTAGCATTTGCAGTGATTTTAGCGAGTGGTTTACTTCCAAAATTTAGTGAAGTAGTCGGCATGAAATAATATTTCATTGACGATGCTTGTCAAAAGGTCCCATTATATCAATTACATCAGGCAGGATTTTGAAGGGATGAGAGCTCATGTACATGTGAGAGAGGTTAGGCAATACAACTTATATTTTTTTTTGTGAACTTAGGGCATCTTGTTTCATTGTAGGCCAATAGAACCCCTTATAATTTTAAGAGCTAGCTCCCTTCCTCAAGGTGTTCTCCACATAAAAAGTGAACCTCTCTTAATCATTTCGATAAGGTGAGAGGCATTTGAGAAGTCCATAGAAAGCTTCGTTTGTATAGTTCACCATAATAGTAAAGTTTGAAGCTTATCTTAGATTGTAGAAGTTGGGTCTTGAATTCCTTCTTGTTGAAAAATAGGATGTCCATCCAGATGTTCCTTTATCTCATTAATTGCTTGAATTACCCATGACCCTTGGATACTAAAAAATATTTCTTAACATGCCTTCTCTTAAATAGATCCCAGTAGCGGTTAGCAAGCTTGGCGAGAATATTCAGTATTCTTCTCATTATGTGAATGATTTGATGTGTATTGAAATGGGAAAAAACTTCCAAGTGGAGGTATTGTGAGATTATGAGTATAAAGTTTCTCAACTTGGGAGGCGACAAGTTGAGAGTGGTAAATCACTAAGTCTTGAGCTTTGTAGTCGATGTCAAGTTTCAACCTATTTATGAGAGCAGTAGACCATATTATTAGTTGCAAATTTTAAGTCATACTCAAGGTATTCTTTGAAAATAAGTAAGATTCAGCACAATATTCTTGAAGCTCCATCAACATGGGGTCCATTGAGAGCATGTAGAGATAGCTCCTCAGGTTGGGCGGTATTCCTATAAAGTCTTACTTGAGACTTTATAGCAAGGTAGAAAATTTATCAAACTCTCCCATTCTCTGAGACCAGATTAACCTCATATGCTTTTGGTTTTATAGGATGGCCTTTAATGGTAAATGAGTGTAAATGATGGTGTAGCTTGGAAGTATGGGCAATTTTTTTGAGAAAATTAAAGCCGATCCACTTACAAGTGGATAATGACTTTCTATATCGAGAGAATTTTCTTGACATAATAAATTGGTGGTTGTATCCCACTTTCTTCTCACTAAAGCGAGCTTATCATGGGAAGGCTCAGATATAAGTATAACATCTCTCCTTGAATAGACTTGGATAGTAGGGTGGAATCTAAATACTTATTTGCTCAAAAGCGGTGACATTCATCGTCCATTGAAAATTATTATTTTAGCTCCCTTTAATATTTTAAAGAATGGCTATTATCCCACGGCTAAGCGATAATGACAATTATCCATTCAAATGTTGAACTTCTTTGATATTATTGGAGAGTCATATCTTTGAGAGCTTTGATTTTCTCATTGGCCTTTATCCCGGTGGGTTACCATATCAAAATTTTCTCGTAAAGCACACTTGGGTTAAAAGTGCATGTTGTAACGTCGAAGAAGATTAAAGCATATTTCTAAGTCGAAATATGATTTGCTTCTTCAGATTTTAACATGTCATCCACTATACCTCCATTATGTCATAAGACTTTAAAAACCTTATTCATAAGGCACTGATTGGTAGCACCAGTATTTTTTAATCCAAATGGCATAACTTGGTAATAGTATAAATATTTATATGTTTGAAGTGTTGTAGCTTCTTCATCCATTGGATTTACAAGCATCCAAAAAATTGAGCATTTGATGTCCAGACGTAGCATCAACCAATTGATCATTTGAGGAAGAGAAAACTATCTTTCCTTGTTAGGTCGGTATAATCATACACATTCTTCATGTTATTTATTTTCTTAACCATGATAATATTTGCTAGCCATGTAGGGTGTACCTCATATGAATCCATCTATGAGCTTGTTTAACTTCTTGTTCAATAGCCTGGAGATGATCAGTTGCAAAACTCCATTTCTTTTAGATGATTGATTTGAATGTTGGATCAATCTTGAGGGAGTGCATGATTACATTGAATCCGATTGCATTCTTTTGATTTGATCATTAGTGCTTTTATATTTTAAAGCTCAAATTATTTGTGATGGCGATAATAGCCAGTGAGATTTGCACGATGAACCAAATTGACATATGAAGCTCCGTGTCTCATATTAGTGGCTTGTAAAAGGCCAGATGGAGTCTCAGAAAACTCCTCTTAATAGTTTTACTCCAGGTATTTGAGCAGGAGAACACGGAAGAATTAAAGTGATTCACTCATTCGATGAATCTTGAGAGATGAGAGGAATCTTTAATGATCCTCTATTTCCAATGGCTGTTCCACAAAACTTTGGAGTTCGTCAAAGGTATGATGGATCCCCTTGAGGGAGTAGAACTAAGTCTTATTCAAGAGTAGCAGAAAGAGCTGATTGTGTCAGCTTGTTGATATATGATAGTCTGTAATGGTTGATGTGTTCATGTTTTCATCAGAATCAATGCTAAGCGAAACTCATGGGAATAGGATGTTGAAGACGACTTATTAAAGGTGAGATTCCTCATAGATGCGAGGAAAGATGATTTATATCTTGATGGTGAAATTCATTTTGCATTAAGCGTCATAATTTTGCATATAACATGATGAGTTCAAGATGAGAATGTGTCAATAGCAATAATGGTGGATTAGATTAGTTGCGACATGTGATGGATGAGTAGAACTATTAGGGAAATGACATCTTAGGAACTTCATTATTAAGATTGACATTTTGACCTCCTGCTAACGATCAATTTTAGTGTGTTTGCATTGGTAATGGCCGTTGTGTTCCTCTCAAAGTGATCATCTCATTTGAGACTCTTCCATTGGGGACACGATCTTAAAGATCCTTTGTGCCTTCAGATCACATCTATAAGGAGTGAGGTAGAAGCTTGGCGTCCTTGGTTGATTTTGAGTGGCGGGGTTCAACTCTTGTGATATGTATTGGCCATATTATGTTCTGAAATTGTGATTGAGTAAAATCGCGTGCTAGAAAACCGATTCTTGGGTAGAGTAAAAGTTTGCCTTAGCCTTGTTATGAAATCCAATATACATAGGTATTTAAAGATTGAACTCAGAAATTTTCATGTGAAAATCTCAAAAGAGGAAAAAATCCGGGTAGTCATTAAAAGCTTCCACTCGTCATTTAAGAGTACAAAATTTTCCATCGGGATTACTTATATGAGAAGAACATTATGTAGTCACGTTGGTGAAATAATAATTGCTAGTGGTAGCGAGATGATGGAGAACAACGAGGTAACGATAAAGTCGTCTGGAAAACCAGGGAGAATGTTGGCGAATGGTGGCGGTGATGGTTGATTAGTCAGTGATGGAGCGATTGCTGGAGGATCTTTAAGCTTTAGGGCTCTCTCCTCTCTCTTGCTTGGGTTCCTCGTATGATGAATGAAGTTTTATAGATTAGAAAGTGATTCGTAAATACACAAAACCAACTGACTTAGGATGATAAATGATCGCTTTGATCATTTGATGTATTTTAAATATTTGAATGCTCAATGAAAATTAATTTTGAACTTGGGCTTAGATGCATTGAGCGATTTAGTATAAACTAATGTTTGAAACTTGGTTTTGCGATGTCCCAAAGTTTTATGATATTTTAAGTTCATTTCAAATTTGACTTGGTCGGTTTGCTTTTACGTCAATGTTTGCTTAATTGTAGAATTTTTGGTGTCATATCATTGTTAATATTAATTTCTATCTAATATGAAAATATTTAGTATCAATGTAATTTAAAACAAATTGTATTGATCTAGGATATTAAATTTATTTTGAGATAAAAATATATAAATAATCAATTAAAACTCATATTATATTTATCTCAAAATATATTTAACTAATTTAAAATTTATTATAATTGAAAATCTAATAAAAATATATTTTGACCTAACTAATTTAGAATCCTACTCCTTTGAATTTTTATAGATTATTGTTTGAAATAAAGTCAAAATTTTGAAAGAATAAGTCAAATGAAATTACTACCAATAATCACTTGAAACAGTTTGATTGACAAATGTATGAAAATAAGAAGAAATAATATATATATATATATATATATATATATATATATATATATATATATATATATATATATATATATATATACAAATTAAATTCAACATGATTTTATTTACAACGACACTAAATCTTAAGGATTAAAAAATGATAAACTAATTTCACCGTAAATATTTTATAAATGATCAATGATTTAATCATATTAATCCAATTTGAATGCAAAATTCAGTTTGTTACTTGAAGATATTATTAAAAAAAAACATAATAACAGACGTATTTCTTTGAATGTATCAAACTATTTTTTTGAAAATAAGATTTTCGAACATCAATCAATGAATTGATTTTATGAAAAATTGCATAATTGACATAATATTTTTGTTTATAATATCAACATATTGACAAAATCGATAAAGAATTGCCACACCTTTTGATGGTTAAGAAAAAAAATGAAATTTAAACATGTTGTACTTACTATAAATCCTTTTGTGATATTATGTTTTCGAAGTACAATAGTATTATGCATAATATATATATATATATATAACATTAATAAGAATTAAAAACATATAATAATAATTTTCATATTAAAAATATTAAATGCATAAAATATTAAATATTATTTTTTATTTGAAAGTTAAGCAATATTAAAAAATAGATAATTTTACTAAACCAATATAAAAAGGAATTAAAAAATATATATATATGTATATATATATATATATATATGTATATATATATATATATATATATATAAATATATATATTATATATGTATAAAAAAATAAAATTAAAAATATTATATGTATATATATAAATATATGATATAAAATATTAATTTATATATTATATAATATATAAATAATATTATATTTAAAATAAATATATTGAAAATATGTTTATTAATATTATAATAATATGTTATATATGTTATAATATAATGTAATATGTAAAATATACATATTAATATTATCCAATATATATTATTATAATACAATAACTTAATGTATACGTATATGTTATTATAATAGTATAATATAATATATTTTTTTATATTATATATATAATAATAATATGTTAATATATCATTAATTATATATTAATATGTGTTTAAAATATAATATATGTCATCATATATATATATATATATAAATATTATATGTATATGAATATGATATATAATATATATAATATAATATAAAATATATATAATATATTAATAATAATATTAATAATTATTTTAATAATATAATATAATTTTCATATATATTTTTATGTTATATGATTTATTAATTTTTATATGTAAAATGACATTAATTTACGTCGTCACCGGAAAATTAATCGATAGCGAATCTCAGGCATTTTGAATGCGATCTAAGCCCGATTTGGCACGGTCAAGCGGCCGTCACCGATGAGGCGAACATAACATCAAGCATGCGTCGTCGAGCTTTTCGGATCAAGCTATCGAAGAAATGGATCACGATCCAAATGGTCACAAAAGCGGACATATTTATAGTCGGTCGGCGGCACGTCAAGGCGAATCCAACGAATCCAAGATCACCCAATTCAGGCATCATTAAGGCACCCGGATCATCAAAATATACCGTCGATCGAGGGGATCGTTGGCGTCGATGGGAGTGGTTGGAGTTTTCCACAATTTACAAGGCACGCCACTCCCAAAATCTATAAATAGAGCTTCATTCTCACCTTAGGCGAATCGATTTGAAGACCAGAGCTCGAGAACCACCGGTCGACCTTGGCGCCGACGATCATCATCGGTGCCACCAGGTAATGCACGAAGATCAGGAGCTTGCCAAGGAGATCGCCAGGGGACTAGAAAAGACCGATTCGCTCCTTTCTCACGAAGATCAAGAGGTTGCTCGGGAAGATCGTTCTGCCGCTTTTGGGAAACTTCTCCCTTGGGTTGGAGTTGACCGATATTGCCGGAATATTGTTTAGTAAACACCTTCTTCTCGAACTAACGAAGCGGACACGTATCTTTGAACACATAGTGAAAGTTCTGAGGGCAAGGCCGTGGTTTTCCTTAACGGGTTTTCCACGTATAAACCCTGTGTTCATATCCCCTACTTGTGTGTTGGATAATTTTTGAGCTACGACGAAGATCTTGCATCTACCAGAATAAAATTCTCTAGCAGCAGTTAGCCGTCTGTGGGAATAGTTCCCCATTGCTATATCTCCAATATGGATTGGTAAGCGGGGTGAGGGTCGTGGGGCCCCTCTTTGGAAGATCGCGTTCAAAGGATGGAGGATTCCCGAGCGAAATTCTTGACTCTGCGAGAGGGCCGGCAAAACGTTCCAACCGCTGGAAGAGCCACAGTTCCACGGCCCTCGGCATAATCAGATTTTCTTCACGAGAATGATTGCAGGAATGCGGATCAACAAGTAGAGAACCCCTTGGCACATCCAGATCGAACTTACGGATGCCGATTCTACTCACCCCGCGAATGGCTCACGTATTGGTGAAACTCCACGTCATCTTATCGCGATGAACTACGACGGCGTGAAGAGTTCCCGAACAATCGAATGATCCATTCTCCGCCGCCTCTTCCAAAGCTTCGTCCCTTCGGCGAGCATCTTACAATGGTTAGATTCAAGCTTCCGGGGACCCTTACGATGGCACTGGCCGTCCGTCGAGCATATCGATCACTTTGAGCGATCATGCACATTGATAAATGACTGTCTTGTGTCGGGTATTCCGGCGACTCTCAAAGGGCAGGCTTCGTGGTTCTATTCACTGTTAAGGGTCCGTCCGATCATTTGGAGAGCTTCCGATTTTTGTAGAACAATTCTGGCGAACAAGAGAATCATCGAGATTCATCACATCTCTCAGAATCCGGAGCGATGGAGAGTCCCTCAAGAATACTTCCAGAGGTTCTCCTCACGGCCGAATACCGAGTAGATCCGAACTTTTGAGGCGTGCTTCTCGGAGGACTCCGGCGGATACTTATTCATCATTCGGAGGCAGTCCATTCCTATCTTTGACTGGTCCACCGAATAGAGGCACAAATCTCGGACGAAGCTATCGGTGCTCATCGACAGCATTTGAACCACGCGACAAGCGGAAGAAGGTTCCCAAAGGTGATGTTCAAACATCTCGAGAAAGAAGAAGCGTAACCTCCCCAAAACCTCCTCGGCGACCTCAGATGACTCAATCAGAGAGGAAATATACGGCTCTCAACACGTCATGCGCGAACATCCTACTGGCTATTCAGGAAGAGGATAGCGTCAAGTGGCAGCGACCTTTAAAGCAGGTGGAAATCAAGAGAATTACGCCACTTTCACCATGGTAGAGGGCACACCAAGAGTGCCACCGAAGGAGGAGATTGAAAGACTAATCGTCGGGGGGTAGGCGTTTTATACAAAACCAACCCTCGTCCGACAAATCTTTGGGGGCGACTCGGAGAATGGCGGTCGGAGATAGAAACAATTGCGGGAGGGCGGTGTTATCAGCCAAATATTCATTGCCCAGCGAGCGAAGAAGTCTCGGGTTGACCATTCTATCACCTTTGATGATTTAGATCTAGAGGGGCCGCATCCACATCAAGATCCCCTTGTCATCGGTCAGTCGGTGATCCATGCTTCAATATTAAAAGGATATTGATCGACAATGGGAGTTGGTTGATGTTCTTTTTTACTCCACTTTCCTTAGCATGGGTATAGAAAGAGAAGCTTCAACCCGCGGTCCTTGTATGGATTTGATAATCGCCGGTATTAGTGGAAGGGACAATCGTCTTCCGTAACTCTTGGAGAATTTCCCCGACACATAACCCACTTGATACAATTTATTGTAGTCAAGTCTGAGTCCCTGTACAATGCAATATTTGGGAGACCTCTCCAGTCTATATTGGCGATCACATCGTGCCTCACCTCAGATGAAATTCCCGACACCGGTGGCATCGTGGTAAGTGGGAATCAGCAGATAACCTGGCGTCTTATATCAAACAAACCCGACCATTTCGTCGGTAACCCTCAACATCGAGAACTTCGACTTACGAGATGAGGATACCTCTGGAAGGGCTTCTCCAGTTGAAGATGTAATTTGTCTTCCTATCTCAGAAGTTGATCCATCGCGAAAGGTGAAGGTGGGATCGTTCTTTGTCTCTTCGAAATCGATCGTAGATTTTAGCGTAAAATCAAGATATCTTTGCACGGGCGCGCTCGATACGGGCATTGACCGGAAGTCATTACGCACTCCCTCAAAGTTGACTCATAAGCGGTGATCTGAAGAAAAGAACCTTCCACGAGCGATTGCGGGTCATAGAACAAGAAATCACCAAACTTACGGAAGTCAAGTTCATTCGAAGTCTACTACCCCACGGTTGGCTAGCGTAGTGTTAGTCAAGAAGGCCATAGTTCTGGAGAATGTGCATCGACTACACACCTTAATCGTGCATGCCCAAAAGATAGCTTCCCCCCTCAATGTCGACCAACTAGTTGATGCGACATCGACATCGGATGTTGAGCTTCATGGATGCCTACGGCTACAATCAAATCGGGATGAACAAAGCAGATGAGGAAGCAACATCCTTCCAAGCAGATAAGGGATTATCTTGCTCGGTCATGCCATTGGACTAAAATCTTTGGAGCAACATATCATACTTATGAATAAGATCTTCAAGGATCTTATAGGGCACAATATGGAGGTGTATGTTGATGATATCTTTGGTGAAAGAGCTTGGAAATATCACGGCATATTTACGATGCTGCGTGCTTTGACATTCTTGACACTGAATGCGGCTCAGCAAGTGCATTTTGGAGTTTCCTCAGGAAATTCCTAGGCTTCATGGTCACTCGGTAGCGGGATAGAGGCCAACCCAGAAGATAAAAGCACTCAAGGACATGTCACCTCAAGAGCGATCAAGGAAGTCCAACGTTTTTGGAAGGATTGCGGCTTTATCGCGATTCTTGGCCCTTCGGAGATAAGTATCTACCATTCTTCAAAATCTTAAGGGGTGCGAGGAAATGGATTCCGATTAGACGATGAATGTCGGTCTTTTGAGCAACTTGAGTCTATTTAGCTTCCCCTCTATTATCAAAGCTATCCAAGAGAAGGCGTACATCTATCTTCTTGTTTCTTCTCATGCGTAAGCTCGTCGTCTGAGGAGAATTCATTACGACCCATTTATTATGTCGGCAAAATCCTTTTCGTCTGGGCGCTATCCACTAGCGGATAAGGCGGCGTTGGCCTAGTGCATTACGCACGAAAATTGCGACCGTACTTTCAGGCCCACACCATCAACGTCTACACTCATCTTCCATTAAGAACTATTCTGCAAAAGCCTGATGTATCGGAAGGTTGATGAAGTGGTCGGTCGAGCTTGGAGAGTTTGACATCCATTTTCTTCCACGTCGATATAAAGTCACAAGTGCTCGGACGTTGTAGAATGTACCATCCCATCACCACGAGCAGATCATTCATCACTCCATGACAAATCAATGGACATTATATGTTGATGGAGCTTGGTGCCGGTCGAGGCGGCTTATCTCCCAGTAAAATAACTTTAGAGTGCAGGCTTGACTAAAGTTCCGCCACCAATAATGTCGGCGATCGAGGCCCTCATTAGCGGGACTAAGGCTTCGCCATTGATTGTGAGGTCGAACTTAGCCATCTACCGCTCACGGACTTGTGGCCTCCTGAGGTTGAAGGAGACTTGATGCAGGTCATCAGCTTGCTCGATGCGTCTTTTGGCAAAGTCACTTCTTGCGAGTCGAGACCCATCGGTAACTCATATTCTAAGAGCGAGAACAGCGGCGGATGCCCTCTCAAGTTAGCCACAACAACGGGAGATCTTTTGAGAAAATACATAGAGGACATCCACTTTCCCGGTATTCAAGGCCCTTGGGTGATACAATCTCGGAGGACCCAAAGAATCTTCATGGATTGACCGATCATGTCCTTTCTTCAAGCGGGGCCTTGCCAGACCCCACCGATGCTATCGTCTCGGCGTGAGCGAACTTCACCATAATGTCGTGATGAACTCTACAAGCGGTCCTTCTTAGGGCCCTACTTAAAGTGTCTACCACCTTCGGAGGCTAACTATGCAATGCGAGAGGTTCATTCAGGAATTTGTGGTGAACATTTGGGAGGAAAAGCTCGCCCTCAAAATCATGAGGCAAGGTTTTCTTGGCCTACAATGAAGAAGGCGCATTGGAGTTTGTAAAGAAGTGTAACAAGTGTCGTTACATTCCAATCTCACTCATACACCATCAGTAGAACTCACCACAATCGAGGCGTGGCCCTTTTTGATGGGGATCGATATAATGGGACCCTTTCCCATTGCCAGCTGAAAATTCATAATCTTGGCGTTGATTACTTCGCGAAGTGGGTGGAAAGGCCGGCGCCAAAATCACCAAATGCCAAGCAATTTGTTTGGAAAAATATTATTTGTCGCGGCATTCCGGCAAAATCATCACCCATAATGGGGCCGTTCACGGGAAAGACATTCACATCTTTACGCCGGGGCGCATATCGGTTAATCCATTTGTATCCCATCCACAGGCAAATGGGCAGACCGAAGTCACCAATAGGACAATACTAAAAGGGCTAAAGACACGATTGAACCACGCCGGGGGGCAATGGGCCGAAGAACTATCCAATGTTCTTTGGGCTTACCGCCGTCGAACTCTAGGAGAAAGCATCATCGTGTTTTGGGCGAGAACATTATTGGTCGACATCGGTCGAGCCTAGAACCCATAACTTTGATGCCGACAACAACGATAAGCGATTCCATCTGGATCTCCTACGAGACCGCGACATGTCGGCCTCAGAATGGCTTCTATCGAAAAGGATTGCTCGAGGTTTCAACAGAAGGTAAAACCGACCAATATCTGTTGGGGACCTCGTCCTCGAAGTCTCGACTTCGGGAAAAGGCCCACAACGAACAAACTCTCACCGGTTTGGGAAGGCAGGTATGTGGTGGTGTCAATCAAGCGCGCGTTCAAGCTTAAGGATAGTATGGGGAAGACTCTCCCGCGTGCACGGAATGCTACAAACCTCGGAAATACTACGGTGATGTATCGACTTTTATTCTAGTGAATCACGGAAAACATTATCATCGTGTATGTTTGTATTGCAATTGTTGTTATCGAATTACACATTTATCGATACTCAGTTTGTCGTACTTATTGTCCAACCTTGGCATCAAGGTGTATCTATGTTAAAGTTCTCATACATATTGTGACTTTTTCTTACTTACGCTTGCATTTTAAAACACCCGACTCAAGAGATACGCAACTATTGTTGTATCTCATTCAGGGTAAGATCGATCCCAGAATTGATCGATCTTCTATCTGAGTTAACATCGCAGTAGCTTCGATAAACAACCTTGGATAAGTTGGCAATCCTCATAGGCTACAACTTTCTCCATAAGTTAACATCATCGGTAAGCGCTCGATACACAACCGGATAGATCAGAGGTTGAGAGAACCTCATAAATATATTATGCAAGCTCGATAAACAACATAAGTTGGCAATCCTATATACTTCTCCATAACGGTTAACATCATCTATAGATACACAGATAGATCAAGATTCTCTATAAATATATTCGTCAGTTTATTCTCGTAATGATCTTTGCTACCTTTATCATCAGTACACTTTGACACCTGACTCAGGAAATATTCACAAACAATTTTTTGTGGATTGTTAATATTTCTCGCGGAACATACAAGTACAATCAACCAAAATAAATACAACAGCATGCAAGGAACTACAATTACACGGCTTGATGGTCTCATCGGTAGATGATGAAGAACTATCACGAGTCATCCTCGTCGTCTAGAAGGGTCGAGGGGCTAGGAGAAAGGACCTCAACACCGACTCCAGCTTGCGATCATGGCGTGTCCCCTTCAAGAAACCTCGGATGAAGCCTTCATCAACACCGCGCTCAAAGCCTTCACCTCTACATCATACGTGGTCTCGGCCTCAGGCGTGATCTGTATGATACTCTTGAAGGTCGAGTTCTTGAAGTCCTCGTGATCCGCTCGCTTCTACAGAGATAAAGACCTCTTTCTCTCAAAGCGTCGCGTAACTCTCGGTTCTTTGCCTCAACACGAAACCTTCTCGGAAAAGATCTTGAGATCCTTTCGGCATAACCAACCTGTTCTAGCCTCCACTAATTCATCCGAGTCCTCGACTTCACGGAAAAGAAGAGAAGTCGCAGTCAACTGGTCTGCACTCATCAAGTTGATTCTCCAACACGGACATCTCTTTTACTTTCTCCACATTTCTTATATTCACCATGGAGAAACTTGACCTTCACGAACTCGAATTCCGGTCATTGACCTGATGTTCATTTTGAAGTCAAGTTCTTGCTTCTTCAATATAAAATAAGAAAAATTACGTTAAACACAAGGAAATGGGAAATAAAGATGATGAGCATAAGAAGGATTGTTACAGTTCTTGACATCGGCGACCTCTGAGGAATGATTCAACACATCCTCAGGAATGAAGATCCTTTGGGGCGACTAGGGGGACTCTTTTGGTGCTCGATATCACCATCACCTCTTAGCTCCTTTTCCTCTTCTCAGTGGAGGGTCCTTCTGGGAAGAAGCGGAGGGCAGCTTGGGAGATCGGTGGAAACCTCTTTGTTGGGCTTTCTCAATCAGCATAAGACCTTCGGGATGAATAGAAAGCCCGTCTCGAACAAAGATTCCTCACTTTCATCTGTTAATATATCGAATCTCAAATTGAAGATCTTGATATTACGGAATTTCGGCGTCGCGGGATATCTTCATCACCAACTTGTAGGGGAATGGGTAAATCTCTCAGCTTTCTCCATTTCTCGATAAGACCCGTCATTCTTCACAAAAGAATACGCTTGCCCAACCTTGGGAGGATCCTTTGTCCAGGTCAAGTAGCCGACTCTGCGGTGATGCGACCATGTGCATGTAAACTTGCACATCAGTGCGAGGTAATCAATGGTCAGCCTACGAAGAAGACTATAAGTCCCATCACGATCGTCATTGCTTTCAGCGGGAAATGCAAACCTGCATCTTGACAAAATGGCGATCATCTCGAGGATGGGAAACCGCAATCCAGCAAACTCATCTCATAAGTGGTGAAATACCCGTGGCGGATTGGGCTCTATCGGACTTCTTGGACACTTAAGAACCAAATCATTGAAAATAATATTTTTTCGAACGATCAATGTGTCTCCGTGTCGCGACTCCACGAACCTTGATCCTCCCATTTTTAGAAGCTTCCCTCGTCCGCCTCAGATTACAAGGGTGGACGTGTCTCTTTCAAGATTATCACCCATCTACAAACAGGCAACTCCCTGAGTCGAGAGGAAAATATTCCAAGAGTGCCCAAACTCCCAGGGGAGGCTATGCACTCAGCTTGGTGGGGATGAGGAGGTAGAGGTTGATCCAAGAAAGTGCCCAAACTCCCACCGGGGAGGCTATGCACTCAGAGGAGAAGAGGAGGAGGAGTTAAAGTTGCATTTTCTTCTTACCAGGGGTTTTATAGACCCTTAGGGTTAAAGAATAAAAACCCTAAAACCAAAAAAGCATTCAAAACCATATGTGGCCTGGCCGTATGATGACCAGCGCCAGCATGCGACCCACCATGACCGGCCGCGACCCCTGACCCATGACCATTGACCTCATTGGGACCTCCAGCTGCATGTGGCCAGGTAAAAGCCCGTAGCCGTCAGGCCTTCCGCGTGCCAGATGAGCTTCGCCCACCAGCGCCCATGCCTTCGCGCTCATGACATGGCATGGTCCCCAGCCTGAAAACTTGTGAAGTGTCAGAACGGGATCCGTAACCTCAAAATATCACACTCGCATACTTATCGCATTCGCATGCGTCGACTTCAAAGTTATAATGTCTTCGTTATGAAGATTTGTTCTCTCAAAATCGATTGATGGACTCTTAATTTTCATTTGCTATTTTCAAGTATTTGGCATATATTTTGGATGGCGAGATAATGTCACCCAAAAATAGAGAACGATGTCCTCGAGAAAATTAATCGATCAGCACAAATCTCAAGCATTTTGAAACGATCCCAACCGATTTAACTTACAGTCAAGCGTAGTCTCGATGAGCGAACATAACATCAAACATAGTCGTCGGTCGAATCGACTTCGAGATCAAAATCGAACATGAAAATGGATCGATCCGCCAAATGGTCACAAGCGGACATATTTATAGTCGGTCGGCGGCTCGTCAAGGCGAATCCAACGAATCAAGATCACCCAATTAGACATCATTAAGGCACCGGATCATCAAAATATACCGTCGTCGGGGGATGGATTGATCAGGAGTGGTTGGAGTTTTCCGCAATTTACAAACTGCCACTCCCAAAATCTATAAATGAGCTTCATTCTTACCTTGAAAGGATGGAATCATTTGAAGACCAGAGCTCGAGAACCACCGGTCGACCTGGCCTTGCGATCTATCATCCAGGTGCCACCAGGTAATGCACGAAGATCGAGCTTCCTTGGAGATCGCCTCAGGACTAGAAAAGACCGATTCGCTCCTTTCTCACGAAGATCGAGGTTACTCCCGGGAAGATCGGTTCTGCGCTTGGAAACTTCTCCTTGGGTTGGAGTTGGCCAGATATTGCTCGAATATTGTTTCCTGTAAACACCTTCTTCTCAAACTAACGAGAAGCGAGGGCCGTATCTTTTGAACACATAGTGAAAGTTCTGGCTGACAGGCCGTGGTTTTCCATAGCGGGTTTTACATTATAACTGTGTTCATATCACCTTGTGTGTTGGATAATTTTTGAGCTGACGAAGATCTCGCATCTACAGGAATAAAATTCTCTAGCACGCAGCAATTTCTAATGTATCACTAATGACATAATATGGCAGTGTAGAAATTTGAAAAATTGAAACAATTTTTAGTCCCCAAAATTAAGTGTTCTTAGGGAATTAAATAAATAGACAAGAGAAGTAAGATCTGGGAAGCAGGGAAGCATAATGAATTTGCACGAAATCGATTTGGTCAATAGGGCTAATCATTTACAAACTTATCAACATTTAATTAAGTAAAAAATAAAAACTAAAAAACCGAAAACGTTTTCCACAAACTCTATCCAAACGTAATTTAGTAATTAAGTAATATTATAAGGGTAAAAGACTAAGAGCAAAAGATGACTAAAATATTCACTTGTGTAACGCTTCCATTTCAACTATTGCATTAAAGTTCAATAATTAAAATATAAATATTTATGTAATTTAAAATGATAAGAGCTTTATTTATTTATGAGTTTGAATGAGTGTACGTAGGACAGTTGGAGGCAGTGTGGATTACAGTTTTTCATATATATATATATAAGCTTTTTTTAAAATATTTATATCAATTGTCCGTTTTAGTTGTTAATACTTGCTTTTTAGCAGTGCTTTGGTTATGTAGCTCTTAACCATTAGTAAGTTCAGATTAGTTACAGTCACCAGAGAAAGCATATTTCCACTATTGAATGGTGGATGTAACTTTTGATTTTTCATAAAGTAAATATTCCTTGGGTCGCTGCATTGAATCTGTATTGCTTATTATTGGTCTTCTTTCATCCTTATTTATATTTGAGTTTGCATTTACTTATTCAATATAACATACTTATAATCAAATCAAGTTGTTCGATAAGAGAAATCTAACAAGTCAAAAATCACTTAAATATGAAGCCATTAAGGCACTTAAATCATCAACAAACAATCTATGATCAGGGAATTAATATGAATTGTGGAGTATTTTAAAATTTTGATTCTATTTATCAAAATACCCTCTCAAAATACTATAAATAGAACTTCATTATGATCTTAAAGAGAGCAAGAGGAGGAGGCTTAGAAAGGAAGGAAGAGCTAAGTTTGTGAGTGATCCACTAACAATCTTCATTCACGTCAGAGTCATCATTGACTACCACTAATGACCATTATTGGCCACCATCATATAATTATTATGATTTGATTCAAAGGTGTGTTTGATTATACAATTTTTGTATCATCATCTATTCTAGAAGAGAATGAAATTTTATAACTCAAAATACATTATAGACTATTTGAATTGGGCAATGCCCACTAGTGTTTGCATATATATATATATAGGGGGTCTATAAAAACCCTCCTAGGGCCAAGGGGAGAGGCACACTTCTCCACTACTCTAATATTTCTCTTCTTCTTTGGTGAGGGTGGTTGAGCGATCAGGCTAGTTCATATGGCCAGAGCTAGTTTTCTCTCGAAGCGTTAAAGTCCTTGTCGGTGGCCGGGTTTAGGCGATCAAGGCGTAGTTCATCTGGTGAGGCTCGATTTTCCCTCAAAGAGGCATTGGCGTCGGACCGGCCGGTTTGGAGAAGACAGTAGTTCTTACTGAGGCTCCAGTTTCCCTCGAAAGAGTTGGCGCCCTTGTCGGACCGACGGGTTTAGGCGATCAAGACCCATAGTTCATCTGTGAATCTCACATTTTCCCTCGAAAGAGCGTTGGACCATTGTCGGACCGGCGGGTTTGGAGTGATCAAGGCTCGTGGTTCATATGGCGAGCTATTTCTCGAAATGTTATATCATTGTGGACCGATGTTTAAAATGATCATCAGCGATAATCGAAGATGGGTTGCAGCATACGATGTAGCAGCGTCGGTAGTGGCAGCGGTAAGCGAGTGGCAGCAGCGATAGGTGCAGTGGTGATGAGATAAAGCGCGATGGTGCTCCATGAATATGGCAGCGGTATTGAGCGGTGATGCGGCATTGGCGGTAATCGAATTAATCAGCGATGGCGGCAGCGGTCAGCAGTACATGGATCAGTAGTGGCGAGTGGAAAGCGATAGTAATGGCAAACGATAATGTGCGATAATTAGCGATGTGGCGGCATGTGGCAATGGTAGCGGCAACAGTTGGCAGCAGAGGTATCGGCAATGGCAGATAGTAATAACGATAGCGAGCGTCGGTAGTCAGCGAGATGACGATGTCACGGTAAGAGATTGTCGGCGATGGTCGGATTTTCTTTGACTATCGAGGTTGTTGTCATAGTGTGACTCGATGGCGTTAACACATGGAAGAGGATGAAATTGAATACTGAGATTTTTTGACCTATCAGGTTGTTTGTCGAGTGTTACGATGGCGTTAACTATGGAAGAGGCGAATGGAATCCGAGGATTTTGACTATCCAGTTGTTTGTTTGTGTGTGACTTCGATGGCGTTAACATATGGAAGAGGTTGAATTGAATCCGTTGAGGATTTTGACATCGAGGTTGTTTATTAAGTGTTACCGATGGCGTTAACTTGTGGAAGAGGCGTGAAGTACACCAAGGACCTTTTGACTATCTAGGTTGTTTGTCAGTGATGGCGTTAACTGTATGGAAGAGGTTGAATTGAATGAGAATTTTAGACCATCAGAGGTTGTTTGTCGAGTGTTAGATGGCGTTAACTTTGTGGAAGAGGTGGGAAGTCCACAAGGACCTTTGACTATCTAGGTTGTTTGTCGAGTGATGACATTAACTGTATGGAAGAGGTTGAATTGAATCCACTAGAATTTTGACCCATCCAGGTTGTTTGTCAGTGTTGCGATGGCGTTAACTTTATGTGGAAGAGGTCATGGGAAGTCCACCAAAGACCTTTTGACCTATCCTAGGTTGTTTGTTAGAGTGATGACATTAACCTATATGGAAGAGGTTGAATTGAATCCGCCGAGAATTTTTGACCCATCAGGTTGTTTTTTGAGTGTTACATGTTAACGTATGGAAGAGGTCAATTGAATCGGAGAATTTTGACCCATCAGGTTGTTTGTCGAGTGTTACCGATGGCGTTAACGTATGGAAGAGGTTGGGAGGTTCACCAAGGACCTTTTGACCTATCTAGGTTGTTTTTGAGTCTTTGCTTTCGATGGCGTTAACTGTATGGAAGAGGTCAAATTGAATCCGGCGAGATTTTTGACTGAGGTTGTTTGTCGAGTCTTTGCTGATGACGTTAACGGATGGAGTTGGTCGAAGTTTTGATATCAGGTTGTTTGTAGAGTCTTTGCTCGATGGCGTTAATAATGGAAGGATTGAATTGAATCCGAGAATTTTGACCCATCAGGGTTGCTTGTCGAGTGTTACGATGCGTTAACTGTATGGAAGAGGTTGAATTGAATCCACTACATCAGGTTGTTTGTCAGTGTTACACATTAACTTGTATGGAAGAGGTCATAGAGATCCATGACCTTTTGACTATCTTAGGTTGTTTGTTAGAGTCTTTGCTGATGGCGTTAACATGGTAGGTGCAGTTTTGATCTATCCGAGGTTGTTTGTCAGAGTCTTTGCTCGATGACGTTAACCTGTATAGAAGAGATCGAATTGAATCCACTGAGGATTTTTGACCTATCCAAGGTTGCTTGTCAAAGTATTCGCTCGATGACATTAACCTGTGTGGAATGGGTCAAATCAAAATATTTGTTTGAGCTTATAGCCAAAGTTGCTCCTTGACCTTTGTCTTTCATTGGTATCAGTTGCTTCTGATAATCAATTAGATATCTAGAATATCGATTTGGATAATCTTTCGAGATTAAGAGTTTTCCCTGCAGTTTTCGACAAAATCTGAAGGAATGAAGTTTGAAGAATCTTCATTCTTCGCTTGCGCTCCTTAAAAGCTTGAAATGCTCCACCTCGGTGGTAGTTTTGATCTTGTTGGAAAACTTGGTCACCATATAAGATGAAATAATGGGAATCGATTTCAAATGATCAAACTTTTGCATGCTAGAAAACCCAGTTGCGGTAGAGTAAAGTTTATGCCTTGCCTTTGTGAAATCCAACACACACATAGGTATTTAAAGAGTGAACAAAACTCAAAATTTTAATGTGGAAAACCTCAAAGAGGGAAAACTACACTAGATAAAAGCTTCCTATATATTTATTTTAGAGTACAAGTTTTCCGATACGGGATTACATAATTGTATATGTGAAGAGTGACAATGGGAATCCAAATCAGACAACAATGACCATATAGTCATTTCAGGGGTTATGATTCTTGGTGGTAGCGAGATGATGGTGAATAGCGGAAACCGCGGCGATGAAGGTCATCATGATGGAGAAGCGGAGATTGGCGATGGTGAGGATCAGGCGGCGGTGGTGGTTGACAAGTCAGTGGTAGCGATTGTGTTTGGAGGATTTTCAAGCTTTAGAGCTCTCCTCTCTCTTGGCCCTTCATATGAGGAATGAGTATTTATAGGTGGAGGAGTGACATCTCTATAAATACATGTAAAATTTGAACCACTCCACTTCATCGGACGGCTCAGAATAATTCATTTGATCATTTGATATATTTTAAGTATTTGAATGTTCAAATGAAGTCAGAATTATGAGATCTTGGGCTTGTTAAATTATTCGTCAAGGCTTTTTGACTATAAACACTTCATGTTTAAGAGTCGATTGATAATAAGTATTTGATCTCGGTTAGTCTTGATTCATGTCGATTCTTTTAGACATCAAGATTTGTGCTTATTGGTGAAATTTTGAGTCATATCATATATATATATATATATATATATATATAATTATAAGAATCTAACGTTAAATATCGAGATAAATCAGAACTTAAAATATCATTAGAAACTTTGGGATATACAAAAGCTCTCAAACATGGGTGTTTATAGTAAATCATCTCGATGAGGCGGATCTAAAGATCTCAAAATTAAACTTCATTTGAGCATTCAAATATTTGAAATACATTAAATGATCAAGGGATCATTTGGGCCGTAGATGAGTAAATTATGGGTTTGCATGTATTTGATCACTCAATCATAAATACTTCATTCCTCATATAAAAAGCAAGAGAGAAAAAACAAATCTAAAAATCGTATATTTTGTCGTCAAATAATTAAATTGATCCTTGCGATCAATCTTGTCCATCATGATGACTTCATGTGTTCATTTTATTGTTCCCTATTTTTTGTTTTTTGATTAGTAAATAGTATCTATCTATGATTGTTTGCATTTGAATTGTTAGCATTTATTGCTTTAAGTAATCATATTATAGCAAATGACAATGTGTTATCATGTGTTGTTCCTTTCTCATATATTCTGTAATAGTGTGTGGGAAGATCTTGTACTTTAAAGTACATAATGGAAGCTTTTTTCTAGGGTGGTTTCTCCCTCTTTTGAATTTTCGTAAAAATTCTAGAGTGTTCACTCTTTAAATACTTGTGTCTAAATCACAATGAAATTATAAAACTTTTACTCTCAAAATGTTTCAAATATAACATATATATATATATATATATATAGTATATTTCCACTATGATTGATGTAACTTTTGATTTTCATAAAGTAAATATTCCTTTATCGTCATTGAATCTTCATTATTGCTTATTATTGGTCTTCTTTCATCCTTATTTGTATTTGAGTTTGCATTTACTTATTCAATATAGCATACTTATAATCAAATCAAGCTATTCGATGAGACAAATCTAACAAGTCAAAGAGGCCATTAAGGCACTTAAATCATCAACAAACAATCTATGATCAAGGGAATTAATATGAACCATGCGATGAAGTATTTTAAAATTTTGGTTCTATTTATCAAAATACCCTTCTCAAAATAATATAAATAAAACTTCATTATGATCTTAAAAAAGAGAGCAACAGGAGGAGGCTTAGAAAAGAAGGGAAGAGCTAAGTTTGTAAGCTTGAAGTGATATATAACAATCATCATTCACGTCAGATCTATTAATCATTAATGACCTTTACCACCATATAATTATATGATTTGATTCAAAAGGTGTGTTTTATTTTTCAAGTTTTACTTATGAAAAACATCCTTTCTAAAATATCAAGAAATTGAGAATAGAAAAGAAAATTAAATATTAATTTGTACAATCCCCATTTTTATAGATTAATTCTACATTTCGATCTTCTTCGACTCTCCATATAGAATTGGTAGAAAAAGTTATAAAATGTACTCTACAGTACTGTTGACCTCCATATGTGTTCCACGCCTACATGTCTAACTTCGGCCAGAATTAATCATCTTTTGACATCTTTGTTCTTGGAAATGAGTCCGTCTTGACTGTCCGGTTTGCCGGAGTGGGTTTTGGTTGGTTGGAGCAATTCTTCACGAGAAAATCACGGCAAAATGACATATCGAACTTAGCAAAACTAGCTAAGAAAATGGTAAGTATGAGCAGTGATTATGTCATGATTGGCATATTTACTCGATGAGTCTTAGTGTCAATAAAGTATCAATCCCATGTAGAGGGTTACCAAACCACGGAGGATCACGACCCAGGTTGCTCCTCATACTCCCTCAACAAAAGTTATACCAATAAGAGCTAAGAATGAAATTGCCTCGGAAAAGTGTGAAGCCTTTGTTGTAGAAGAGTCACATGATTGGAGTAAGCCTTCATCATACTTTAAAGAAGGTAAATTACCAAGTAATAAATCACTGGTAGCTCAAATTGAGAAGAGAATGTTACGCTATGCTTTCGTCAACAACATTGTATATCATGGATCCTTTGAACAAATGTGGCTACGATGCCTAGGTGTAGATGAAGCTAGCAAAGTGATGATTGAAGTTCATGAAGGACTTTGTGGTACACATCAGTCAGGTCCCAAGATGGCAGTAAAGATTAAAAGGATGGGTTATTATTGGTCGTCTATGGTGAGAGATTATATTAATCACGCTAAAAAAATGTCATGAGTTTCAAGTACATGAGAATCTAATCCATCAACCTCCAAATCCATTACACCCAACAATAGCATCCTGACCATTTGAATGTTGGGGTATAGATGTAATTGGATCAATCGATCCACCGTCGTCAGCTGGACATCGCTTCATCCGGCGATTGATTATTTCTCTAAGGGGTGAGGCTACTCCATTTAAAGAAGTTCTTCGTGAGTGATCAACTTCTTCACACATGTGATTATAAATTCAGTGTCATGCTAAATAATTTCGACAATGGCACAGCTTTCAAAAGTGCAAAAATTTATAGATTTATCGAGCAACACAAAATTGATTGGCGATACTCTTCAATATACAATCCAAGAGAAAATGGTTTGGTGGAGACCTTCAACAAGACATTAGTCAAGTTTCGAAGATCCTTACTAAAATTAGAGAATGACATACCAAGCTAGTTGAGGCTCTATCATATATCGAACTACCTACAAGGCGCCTAAAGCCACTCCTATTGGTATTCGCGCAGTTCTTCTTGAAGTTGAGTTTCACTTGAATAGCCATCGGTACAACCTAATGAAGATCAAAATGCCCATCGAGAATGGAGGAACTCGACGATGAAGTTTATTTAGGCTCATCAAAATCTAGAAGTCTATCGAGCTAAGATGTCGGGTTTTGACCATCTGTATTCGGACATTCAAAAGGAGAGTTGGTCTAGTCTGAGAAGGCGATTATTCTAATCAAAATTTGGTGGCAAATTTGAGCCTAATTAGAAGACCATTTGTCATTGAAAAAGTATACCAAGGAGAGCATACCAACTCATCGACTAAAGGGTGAAAGACCAATGCGTAATTAATGGTGATACTTGAAAAAGTACTATACTTGACGACCATATTCTCGAAGTACAATAGAAATCCCCCTGCAAGATAGGGGGCATTTTTTTATATTATCTATTTAGGTTGACATCATGCTTAATGCCGAGATCCCTAAATAAACATACCCTAGATGAAAAACTTTTCTGTGAAAATTCTCCTGTTACACAGGGGGCATTTTTAGATTTTTATATATAGATGAAATCAATGTTGTATATTAAAATCTCTTTTCTAGTACATCAATTTGAATATTGATATATTTATGTACTTTCATCTTGAAAATTCTCTAAATATTTTAATTCCCCCAAGGCAGGGGCATTTTTTTAATTTATATCAAGTTTATGAGTTGACATGCCATAAGGCGAGATCCTCAAATATATCCTATTGAGGTTGACATCGAGTGTCACTGAAATCTCGAATATATCTATTATTCTCATTAAGTTGAGTCTTGTAAGAACAAAAGAATTTATTTCTACACATGAAAGGACAACCTTAAATCAAGAAAATTATCTCCCGATTTGTCAAATTCGGAGATCAAGTCAAGAACTTTGATTTGGAAACAATCAGCGAGTTGGAGAAACATCAACCTCTCGAAGTCAGGATACGGATGGGTTCTAAAGGTCGACTCAACAAGCCCATAAATGGAGTTCGCGGCTCTCCTCACTCAATAAGCGAAAAGGCCGTGAAAAGAGCCCATTCGTCGATGACAAAACACCAATCCATTACACCTTAAGTAGACTCGAGTAGGTTAAAGGTCGAACTCAACAAGCCCAAATATGGCCAAGTTGTTGGCGCTCTCCTCTCAAGCGCAAGAAAAGGCCGTAGTGAAAGAGCCCCTGCTCATCAGTCTGATGATGATAGATGTTCAATCTCAAACCAGATCCATCTTAGTGATTGTAAGCAACCAGGATCCAAGAGATCTCTCTACTTGATCGACGAATCAAGGCAAGCTGAGAAAATGCTCAATTCAGGGCTGCCTCAAATCAATCTTCATATTACCCGCAGGGTGATATCTCAATTTATTCTCAAATGATCTGATCAAGCTTGAAGCACAGATCAAAGTCTATCTCCACATCAAGTCTGTCAAAGCAGAAAGCATAGGACCGAGTAAGCAATTCTATAATTCAAACAAAGTCGATGGCTGAACTAAAGGAATTTTATTATTATTTAGTCTGTTAAAGCACACGGTGCCAGATTAATAACTCAACATTGACTCTACATAAGCCGGAAGGTTGGGTCATCCATATGTATCCTTCAACGAATCCGTCCAAGCAACAAGCACAGGGTTCATGGAGATACACATTTGACAAGGCAATGTTGACAAATCAATCCTTCATCAAGTCGTCAAGCTCAAAGCTAGGGCGAAGGAATTTCAAATCCATTTAAATGCATAAAATGATTCCCCTGGAGTCCTTCATCAAAACAAGCCAATTCCTCCACAAACCCAACCGGGCATGAAGCTTGGGTTGGAGGAGACTCAATATGCCATAAAAGAAAGAGATCTTGTGAAAGCCATTGAAAGGATAATATATAGTGGAACTCTATCTATCCGACGATTGACAAATCACTCAAGTCATTTAGCATGTCGAATAAAGCACCATACTAATGATAATCATCAAAGCTCCAAAATTTATTGCTGAAGCTAAAATGATCAAAGTCCTATTGGCCAAAAGGTCAACCGGTTTTCAACAAGCGTGACACTTCATGCTAACATTTGTTGGGGGAATTTGTTGACCTCCATATGTGTTCCACAAAGTCAAAGTCAGGCCTACATGTCTAACTCGATGGAAGGGCGATGCAAGTGAGGCTCAAAATGCACGAGCGTCATAAAATGATCGAAATGACTTTCGATTGATGAGCACTTTATCATCATTAGAATGTGAAATTGGTCGATATAAATATTGCGACTTGATGATCAACCGTCAATCACTGAGTTATAGTGCGCATGCATGTCGAGTAAGGCAAGCGAGGATCAAAGCAATCTCCATTAAATTGATCATACCATTGAAATGCGAATATCAAATAAGATTGTTCGCTCAATTCGGCAGTCGTGAAAATCGAGCTATAAAGCGGCGATGCATTTTGGTGAGCAATTTCATTTGCTCAAACCAAATGGCCGCATGAAACGGTTGCTCCATTGGGTTGCGATGGAATTATCCTAAATTTATATATATATATATATATATATATATATATATATATATATATATATATATATATATATATAAATTATAAATATTAATTTAATAAATTTTATTTAAAATCCCAAATTACCCTCCATTTCCCCATTTTTTGGTTTTCTGAAAAAAATAAAAAAGAAAATAGAAAAAAAACTGAATAACCACTCCCCCATTTTTTTTCCTGATTCTTTCCCCACTTTCTCATTCTGCAACTTTCCCTCCTCATTACTCCCACTCTTTTCTCTCTCCTGCTCTCTCTCTCTGGTCGGAAGCAAGAAAAAAAAAGGTAAATCCTCCCCCCGGCTAGATTTTCAGTGATTCCCCCCTCCGCATGCGGCCAAGTCCGCCGTCGCGCCCGTTTCGCTGCATTTTCTGCCGCCACGCAATTGCTCCCGCCGGTGCAAACCGTGCGACCGGCTGAACCCGCGGCCCGCTCTGCCGTCCAGCGCCCGTTTCGTGACCCACTGACTCGCTTCGGCCCGCTCCCTGTACCCGTTCCCCTCGCAGCCTGCCGGCCGAACCCGCGGCCCGCTCCGCCAGTTCCTCCTCTGTGCGTCTCGGTCTGCTGCTGGCCAGACCATATCCACCCGTTCCTGCTCCCGTCGACCGCTATTCACGCCTGACCCGCGTGACCAGCCCACTGCCGCACCTA
This sequence comes from Cymbidium sinense, assembly GCA_021442155.1. Lineage (NCBI taxonomy): Eukaryota > Viridiplantae > Streptophyta > Magnoliopsida > Asparagales > Orchidaceae > Cymbidium > Cymbidium sinense. Next base: position 122,784,859 of record CM038224.1, on the reverse strand, counting down.
CCTCTGGCCCGTTCTGTGGCTGACCCGCGTGACCAGCCCGCTGCTGCAAGTCTGACCCGTGTAACCGGCCCGCCAGCCTCCTTTACTTCTGCACCCACCAGCCCGCCTCGGCCCGAAACCGCTGCTGTACTGGCCCAGCCCTTCAAACCCTGGCCCAACCCTGCAATTAAACACAGCCTATTTTTGTCCGTTCTGTAATCCAGCCATAATCTGTTTCCATTTTATAAATCAAGTCATCAGTGAAATTTTTCTTTCGATTTTAGGATCACCCCTTATTGCGTTCATTCGCATACCCAAACTTTTTTTTAGCTGACGCTTTTTTAATATGTATTAGAATATGTGGGGTTGTGAATGTGAATAAATATATATATATATATATATATATATATATATATATATATATATATATATATATATATATATATATATATATATATATATATATATATATATATATATATATATATATATATATATATATCAGTGTTTCTTTATAAATTTGAAGACCTCGTTATGCTTTCGGTAGGAGCGATGGGATAAAATGAATCGTGGTGTCACGACAGCTGTTATCTTAGTAGGCGTGCAGAGTAAGCACTTGTTAGATGTCGCACACGAAATCTTTGAAATTTTGTCTAATTTCGACTTAGAAAAAAAAAAGGGGATGAATATATATCGATTGTATCTTCTTTTTAGGTCAGAAGGCTCGTTGTGCTTTCGATGTGCTGAAAGCGAGACACCACTCTATCTTCGTAGAATCGAGCAACCAAATACACGATCTCATATGGGGATGACAGAAATTTTAAAATCTTTTAACTTAGAAAAAGTGGAAAATAAAATGGGCTAACTTAAGGCTAAATGGGAAAACTTATATTTTAAATTAAAAAAATCAAATAAGAAAAGGAAATTAAAATGATATCGACATGTATAGAAACAAAATAAATATGAAAAACACATCAATTTATCAGCGATTGAAAGCCATTGAAGTTCTTACAGCTCATCTAGCTTTCAAGAAAATGGAATGGAATAAGCAACTCCCTTGTATTTATAGAAATTGGAAGAAGAATAAAGAGGGGGAAAATTAAATTTAAACAAAAGAGGGGGGAAATCAAACTTAAACAAAAGAGGAGGAAAATCAAATTTGAACAAAAGAGGGGGAAAATCAAATTTGAACAAAAGAGGGTGAAATCAAATTTGAATAAAAGAGGAAAAATCAAATTTAAACAAAAGAGGGGAAAATCAAATTTGAATATAAGAGGATGTTGATCTCCACATATGTGTCATATATCGACAAACAGTTAAATTCGATGGACTTTAGCGATATTGCGTGTCGGGGTTCAAAATGCACTGACATCAAAATGGTTGAAATGACTTCATGACAGCATTTGTTGTGCGTTGAATGTCAAATTGATCATATATATTTGCAAAATCTAACGATCAATCGATTAAATGCTCAAGTTGTGAACATGAATGCACATATATCTCGAGAGAGAGGCATGGATCAAATGACCTCCGTTCACAAATTGATCATTTCATGGCAAGCATAAAATCTTCAAATAAGATTACTCTTCATAAGTCAAATCGAGCGCAAAATGGCATATTTGAAAATTATCAATTTAGCAAATTGAATGGCCTCAATCATGAATTGAATTTAGCGCTCGTTAATAATGAAATTCATTAAATTGATATATATATATATATATATATATATATATATATATATATATATATATATATATATATATATATATATATATATATATATATCATTATGCATTTATCGGTGTGAAACCCATATTAAAATTATTTAAATTAATTTAAAATTAATTTAAAAAATTTCCAAAATGCCCCTCACGAAACAACCTTTCCCCCATATTTTCAGTTTTCTGAAAAAACTACTTTAATTTAAAATTAAAAAAAAAAAACTGAAAAGAAAAAAAAACCACTCCCTCCCATTTTGACACCTTCTCTCCCTCCTTATTCCCTCCTCTCTCATTCTTCCTTATTGAAAAATTCCTCTCAATTTCGTTTCTCTCTCCAAAAGCCCTCTCTCACATCCAAAGTTTGAAGACCTCGTTGCTCAGGTGCGACGGATGAAAAAAATGTTGTGATACAGAATCTTCAGCTATGCTGATCAAGTAAGCAAACCGGTTGTTAGATGTGCTCCTCCAAATCTTTATTGAAATTTTGTCCAATTTTCGGACTTAGAAAAAAATAGGGGATAATCATATATTGTATATGTATTCTTGATTTGAAGACCTCGTGTTGGTAGGGTGACGAGATGAAAAAAAGAATGGTGTCTGAAGACACCATTACTTTAGAGGCGTAGAAAACACACATCTACGGGGAAGATGGGAGGTTGCCAAAATTGCAAATCTTTGACTTGAAAAAAGGAGGGTAAAACTAACTTAGGGCTAAATAGAAAAACTTGTAAACTAAACTTGTAGCTAATTTTGAACTAAAAAAAGCATCAAATAAGAAAAAAGGGAAATTAAATGATATATGACATGTATAGAAACAAAACAAAAAAGAAAAGAATGGTGAAAGACACTTACAAAATGGGATTGAAAGCACAAAGTTTTAACCTCTCCTTTCAAGCGTCTAGCTCAACCTTTCAATGGAATATGATAAGCATCTCCCTTATATTTATAGAAATTGGAGATCAAGAGGGAAAATCAAATTTAAACAAAAGAGAAAACCAAATTTAAACAAAGAGGAGAAAAAATCAAAGAGGGGTAAATGTTCTTCTTAAAATGACAAACTAAATTATCCTTTGAACCCATAGCATCAAAATACCTTCTTAGGATCGCAACTCTTGATAAAAGCAGAATACTAAATCAAAATCTACTATAAAAATAAGGATACTAAATCAAAATCTACAAAATCATAGATAGATTTAAAATAATTTCATAATTATGATTTTAAAATCAATGATTTCATTAATTAGATGAAATTAGCTAAGCTAAATACGCATATGACACTATCTTGAATGCTTAAATTGGTCAGGGATCTGGAGTTGCTTCAGTTTAGTCTTATGACCTTAGGGTTAACAAAACTAAAAATTAATAAAGGAGTTTCAAATCGGTAAAATCTAAGAAAGCGATTTTGTCGATATGATAAAATCTACATTACGCTAGAGTTGGCGAGGATCTAATATTCTTGCATATTCTAATTAATCAATCTTTTTTAAAATCAATTTTCAAATATCAATCGAAATTACTTAAATGAAACTCTATCATTAAAAAACTTAAAAAAACTCAATCTATCCCTTATCTATTTGTGGGGTGAAAAATTAAGAAAAACTTTAATAAAGGCCAATGAAATCAAGTGTTTTGCTATGTTTTACTTTAATCAATCTCTTGCCATAAGGGCGTGGCTTATCTAAATTGTGTGGCTTGGCGATAAAACACAGTTACATTATCAGTCCCGTCGGTGGTTTGGCTCACTCCATTATATTATGATGCGATCATATGCTATGCTCCCGATGGCTCACCCTTTGAGTTGTGAATCATAGGGTATACTTGATAAACAAACCTCTACATTTAGGTAGACTTAGGCTGTCTCTTGACAAACACCACCCAGTCTGAATTCCTTGGGCGACAACTCATGTGTGCTGAGGATCTTCTCGGTTGTTACTACCTTCTCGTAGACTAGGGACATGGCTGGGATGGAACCATGGGATCTAGATGCGCATCATCGTCCCCAACCATCATTTAAGCTAAAATGATAAATTTCATATCTTAAATTCTAAAACTTTACATATCTTTCTTATATACTGCATTTTTGATCTAATGATTGTAATCGAAAGTTCTCTCACTAATTGAAAGGGTAATTAACTATAGGGGCTTGCTTTTAGGAAACACCATATCAAAGTTCTAAATGAGGATGAAATGTAGTATCTTCTCTTATCGTAAAATTACGAAATTAAATTTCTACTCTTTTATCGAAGATTGGTGGCAATTTTGAGACAAATACATTCAAAATATTGTGAATTTGATATCCTTAAAATGTTTTTAATGAGACATATATAGATATGTATTATATATATATATATATATATATATATATATATATATATATATATATATATATATATATATATATATATATATATATATATATATTCTCATTTTTTTTTTAATGATTCTTTCATTGTTGTTTAAATGTTGGAAATATATGATGAAACAAAAATTTATAATTATCGTGCTAATTTTAGTTTTCGTGCTGATTGGACATTATGGTTGGAATGAAAAATATATATATCTCAAAATAATTAATTAAAATTATGATAATCATGGATTCAAAATCGGGGGATAATTTGTGTTGTATACTTCTCAAATTAATGAACGTGCTCGAGCAAAAGCAGCAACTGGATCAATATTATTCACATCTCTCTCTCTCTCTCTCTCTCTCTCCAAATAAGTAAATATTATAAATTATGCTCGATGTTTAATAAAAATTTGTAATCCGTGACTCCTAAAAAAACTTATGTACCTTATTATTATTATTTTATTAATCCATACATAGCTAGCTGAACTACCGAGATTAAATACTCTTATATTATATTTATGCTTCAGGCCTAAACTTTACAGCAAACTATTCAACGAATTGAATCTATCCATTCTTGCCCTTCCGAAAACCTGAGGAGGAGGAGGAGGAGGAGGAGCACTTTCTAAAGTGTTGGCTGAACATCCAATATTGTAGTCTTGTAGAGAGGTTAAGTGTAAGCAGGAAGAAATGATAAAGAGAGAATGAAGAAACTCAGCTAACAATTGCTTTTTTGGAATTCATCTTTTAAAACTAATTACAATATGGAACAGTACATTAAATTTTCCTTGCTATTTATATGTCATGAGTTGGCCAAAAAACTAGTTCTCATTGATGACTTTGCAGAGAAATTGTCGGCTGCTACTACTTTGTATATATATATATATATATATTTTAAGTGAAGGCAACTCAACTTCAAGTGGAAGAACTGGACTTCAAATACCAATGAATAAGTGGCTTTATTGCCATCTTGTAGTAATTCGATCACTCATAAAACCTTTACTAGCTTGGTATGCATTCTTTCTTATTTTTACTGAGAATCTTCTTGAGCAGTTTGACTAATGTTTTGTTGAAGGCCTCCGACAAACCATTTGCTCTTGGATTATATATTGAAGAGTATCATCAATCAATTTTGTGTCGATCGATGAATCTATAAATCTTTACACTTTTGAAAGCTGTGCCATTATCAGAAATTATTCGCTCCAAATCTATATACCACATTATGCGTGATGAAGTTGATCACTTTCGATCGGCATAACTTTTAAATGGGGTAGCCTCGACTTAGAGAAATAGTCGGTCGATCTAGGATGAAGCGATGACGATAGTGATCAATTGGTCCAATTACATATGTACCCCAACATTGAATGGTGGGATCTATTATTGGGTGTAATGGATTTGGAGGTTGATGGATGAGATTTCCATGTACTTGACACTCGTGACACTTCTTAGTATGATTATCTGTCTCTCTCATCATAGATGACCAATAATAATCCATTCTCTTGATCTTTACTGCCATCTTGGGACCTGACTAATGTGCACCACAAAGTCCTTCATGAACTTTGACCATCACTTTGCTAGCTTCATCTATATTTAGGCATCACAACCACATTTATTTAAAGGATCTACAATATAGAGTATTGTTGACGAAAGCATAGCGTAGCATTCTCTTCTTTGAGCAGTCTGATTTATTATTTGGTAATTTTCTTTTTTTAAAGTAGTCGATGAAGGGTTGCCTCCAATCACGCGTGACTCTTCTAGTAAAGGCTTCATAATGCTTTTAAGGCAATGTCATTCTTAGCTCTTCTTGGTACAACTTCTTTAATTTTGGGGAGTATGAGGAGCAACGGTGCATCTTCTTTGAATTTGGTAACCCTCACTGTGGGGATTGATACTTTCTTGGCTCTCTAAATGAGTAAATATGCCGATCATGACATAATCACCATTCATACTTGTCATTTTCTTAGTTAATTGTACCAAGCAATCGGCTTTACTATTCTCGGATCGAGAGACTCGAGTTAGTGTGATATTTGGTATCTGCTTCATCAGCTCGAGAACTTGTGATAGAAAGCTAACTCAAGCTTGTTGATCTATAGATGTCGAACTTGATTTATAATAAGCTAAGAATCCAAAAAATGTGCGTTTTGAATGTCTATGAAAATAGCTTCTTCGACTTGCCATTAATGCTTCATATTGACTTCATTATTATTAGATCTTGGCATCAATCCATATGATCGTCTAATTATCCCTTCTGACGTTATGAAGATGTGATTCCCTCTTGCTCTTGAGAAATTTAGATACTTGTTTTATCGATGAGGCTCCATCAAAGTATATTTCCCAAATTTGTGATTTTTCTCTTTCATGAATGAGCATAATTTACTCATCAGGCAAATCATCATATAGAGAAGAGTCCGCCAGGATGGGATGTGCAGCAAGAAAATATGCTAAGACTTTTCCCTTTACTGCTTTCTGTGGAACGTATGTGATATCAAATTGTAGAAGCAATACTGCCCATCTTGCCAAATGACCTGTCAATGTTGGTCTTGTCATCAAATACTTTAGCGGATCAATCCTTGAGATGAGGGTAATCTTGTGAGATAACATATAGTGATGAAGCTTTTGGGCGCAAGATGATCAACTTGCTTCTCATTGGAGAGTATCTCATTCTACTACCTTCGACCTTGGTGATATAATAAAGTATTCTCTTTGCTTCTTCATTGTGTTTGTTATGTAATGCCGAGACTCTTCTAACATTTGTGTATAGAATGAGAGGCTTCCAGAGTAGGTGCTACAAGGATTGGTGGATTTAATAGGTAGTTTTAATCTTTATTGAAGGCTTCGGCACTCCTTATCCCATTTGAATGGTATCCTTCTTTATCAACCTTGCAAATGGTTGTGATCGATAGATTTGATATGAATTGGATGAATGCGAGCTATCCTTGTAAAGAAGAAATAACAACTCTTGGTGGAGGCATCTCCACAATTGCCTTGATTTTGGCGGGATCAATTTCAATACCTCATGGCATACAATGTACGAATTTTTTAGAGGATATCCCAAATGCACATTTTGGAGGATTCATCTTGAGATCATATTTTTTTGATTCTCTCTACAATTCTCAAGTCTTCAAAGTGGTTTTCACGATTTAATCTTTCACCATCGTCGACATAACATTCTACCTTTTGATGAATCAACTCATCAAAAATATGCGCCATGGCTCTTTGGTATGTAGCACTAGTATTTTTTAAGCCAAATGGCATGATCGTGTAACAATAGATGTCAATATGTGTTCTGAACGATGTATATTTTTCATCTTCATGTGTCATTTTGATTTGATTGTATCATGATGATCCGTCCATAAATGAGAATATGTCATAGTTAGAAGTGTTGTCCACTAGTAGTTCTGATATAGGAAGTGGAAAGTCATCTTTTGGTCACTCCTTATTTAAGTCAGGAAGTCAATGCGACATTTGATTCTTCTTCTAACTGGGACAATGTTGGCTATCCAATTTGCATACTTCTCCTCTCGGATGAAGCCTACTTAATTTAGCTTTTTAGTTTCTGCAAGTACCTGTTCTTCAATCTTCAATCTCATTTGTCAAGAAGCTTGCTTAACAGGCATTGCATGTGGTTTAATAGCTAGTTTGTGAACTGCTACATCAGGGAATAAGTCTGACATTTCATAATATGTCCAGGGGAAGCAATCCGTGAATTCACAAAGTAGCATTTTTAGCTCTTCAACTTTCTCATCATGTAGAAGGCACTACAAAGTTGGGGGGATCATCCTCAACTCTAGGTTGACTTCTTTAAGTTCATCCATAGTGGTTATTTGTCCACCATCTTCAAGTTCTTGAGTGCGGGCTTACTTCTTCATCATTTTTAAGAAAAATTTTGGAGAATCATCTTCTTCATCACTATGAGTCGATCTCAACTTCTATTATATTATACTCTATCTTGATGAGATTTGGATGAACCCCGGACCTTTAGTGATAAACTTATCACTTCTTCGTGAAGCCTGAGGATTTCTTTGGCTCCACATCATGTTAAAGATTTAAGCCTATGTTTAGTAGTTCTCATATGAATTCAAGCTTATGCATCATTCTTCATAATTTATGTGGATAGTATATTGGTATTCTTGTTGGTACTATCTCATCATAACTTTTATGTTGAGCAGGCTGTTCAAAATCTTGAGGCTGAGACTCTTTAGATTTGTAAAATAAAGTTCATGTTCTGCCACTCTCACTCAACGGCGGCACATAGAATGTTACCAATTCTTCAATATTATGAACCTCCAGTGGAGTGATTTCTTTGAAGCACTGTTGAGGGATGGGTATAATTTTGAGTGAGTCATCGACTCACCAAGTGAGCTATCCTCCTTGATGCAACCATCTAACTCTATTTCATAAGTAGATTCAAAGTCATAGTTTGAATTTGAATCACTTATTTCATACTCTACCTTTCTTGAAAAGCTTATAAGTTTCATTATATTTGTGAGCATATCTTCTTCTTCTTCTATGTCACTCCCAAATGAGGAACTGATTTCTTGACTTGGGTGAATCAAGTGCTTTAGGAGAGTCGGCATTATCTTCCTTCTTCCTTTGCTTCTGCTCTTTCACTTTGTGAAATTGCTTTTAGTTCTGAAGTGGATGTTACCACTTCAAGAGGCTCTGTTAGCTTAGGCTCTTTGAGGATGAAATATTTTGCATCTTCATAGATCTTTGCTTCATTGATGGAGAATGATTGTAGGTTACCAAAAATTCTGAATTCTTCTCCATCTTTGGATACTTCATACATTGATGCATAGTTGATGGGACCATGTCATACTCATGCCGCGGTCGGTCAAGAGAGCTCTAAATGATGTATCGACATCGATTACATGAAACTTGGCTTACGTATATAAATCCTTGAGCATGAGAATAAAGAACCGAGTTTTTCGCCCTTTTCATTGAATCCATGAACCATCAACTTATCTCTCCCAAGATGTTGGATATCAAGTGATAACCCTCTTAATACCTTTAGACTCATAAGATTGATAGAAGAATATGATCAATCAATATTGATAATGAGATGATCACTCTCTGCGTAACATAAAGAGGGCGGTTGTGATCATTCCCAACATAAGATCTTCTTTAGAAAATGTGATTATTGGGAGATCTTGAGTTTGCCAATGCTTGATTATGCATTTTTTAAGTAAGCTTCATAACTCTCGGATCTTTGAGCATGTATCAAAGTTTCGGAGTCTTTTGACATCAAGAGAGCCTCGTACACTTTCGGTTGTGTAGGATCTTTCTGGTGATAGAATATTATAATCTATCTTCTCGCATGATTTA
>CM038224.1:122648268-122775390 GCA_021442155.1 Cymbidium sinense | reverse complement strand
GTCGGCGTCAAATTGGAATCCATTTCCTCAAAATGCGTCATTGCTTTTCGGCCACTTTCGATTTTCATGGACTTTTGAATTGAGTGCGAATAGTCTTACTTGATAGATTTTGATATTTTTAAGCCAATGACATGATCAATTCCTTGAACGGAGGTCGTTTGATCCTCGTCGGTGCCTCCTAATCTCGATATGCGTGCAGACGCATTGACAACTTGAGCGCTTGATCGGTTGATCATCAAGTTGTGCAATATTTATATCCTAACCAATTTTGACATTCTGAATGTGATGGCGAAGTCCGTTTATCGATCGGAGGTCATTTGAGTTGATTTTGGTGATCGTATTTTCGGCCTCGATTTTAGCGCCGGTGCGATTATTCGACATTGGCACAGACTCATCCGAATTAAGCGTGAACAATCTCATTTGATAGTTTTCGATGTTTTGAAGCTGACGACATGATCCATTACATGAACGGAGGTTGTTTGGTCATCGTCGCAGCTTCCCGACTCCGATATGCGTCGACACATTGATAGCTCGAGCGCTTAATCGATTGCTCGTTAGATTTTTCAATATTTATATTCTGATCAATTTCAACGTTACGCAACAGAGAAGTTCGTTCACCGATCGGAGGTCATTTCGACCATTTTGATGATGTCAATATATTTTGAGCCACGATTTGCGCCTTGTCACCTTGAATCAAATTTGATTTGTAAACTTTGACTTATGGCACACATATGGAGGTCAGGCAATTTGTTGTTATTAGCATTTTCTTGGTTTGGTGGTGAGCTTTGCTAGTATATTAATTACCTCAATTACTTTGTTGTTGTTAATTACATATTCTTTGTCATTTTGGATTTGTTGTGGTCATCAATTTGTTGGTTTTTTTATATTTGGATATGCTATTGGGATTATTTTGTTGGTTGGCCACTTGGCCGAGCTTCATTGTCTGGTTTGGTTCAGTTGTTATTTTGGATATAGTATTGGGATTACTTTGCTGATTGGCCGAGCTTCACTGCCTGCTTTAGTTCAACTGTTATTTTGGATATGGTATTGGGATTACTTTGCAGGTTTGGACAGCTTTGCTGACTTGTTTGGTGCGGCTGCTTTGTTGGATTTGTTGTGGACTTGTGATGACCATTTTGTTGGTTTGGGATTTACTGTGGTTAGATTTTTTTTTCTCAGGACTATTTACTTACATACCACTAAATTTACATGTATGCCTCTTTATATTAAATGTTTATATTCTAATTTTCAATAGGGGCAATGATAGCAATGATGAAATAATCAATAAAATCTGTTGGTGACTTTTTTTTGGTGTTATTGCCCTCTTAGAGGCTTAAAGTTAGATCTGGCGATTTCTCAAATTTATTGTTGCCCTGTACGTATATATGGTGATCATATTTTTTAGATATTACACTTGAATCTTGTAAACAAGTGATATTTTTATAATTGAGCTTGAGCCTAATCTATAAATATAGATATACATATATTCTTATTCTTGCGTTTTGAAGGTTTCAAGGAGAAATGCTAAGAATCGAATCAACATAAGTACTATTTCATCAAATCTTGGATATGATGTATTTATAATTTGTTTTCTCTTCTTTTTTTTTGTAGTTTTTTTCTTATTTGGTGCGGCTTTATGATATATGATGTCTTTGTAATCTTACACTAATGAAATCCTCTTATATATATATTGTTGCGTGCTAGAGAATTTTATTCGGTAGATCACGAGATCTTAATTCGTAGCCCAAAATTATCAACACCTGGCGGGGATATGAACACGAGGGGTTATCGTGGAAAACCCGTTAAGGGGAAAAAACCACGGGGCCTTGCCGATCAGAAACTTTCATATGTGTTCAAAGATCTGGTCGCTTCTCGTTAGTTGGAGAAGAAGGTGTTCTGAGGAAACAATATTTGAGTGTAGAAAAATACAATATCGGTCAACTCAACCCAAGGAGAAGTTTCCCAAAAGCGGCGAGTCTTACAGGAGCAACCTCTTGATCTTGAGGAGAAAGGGCGGCAACTTTCTCTAGTCCTCAGGCGATCTCTAAGGCGAGCTCTCGATCTTGAACTACTTGGTGGTGGCGGTGGTGATAGATGCGTCGGCGTCAGTGGGGTGGTTCTCGAGCTCTCGGTCTTCTCGATTCGGTCCCAGGTGAGAATGAAGCTCTATTTATAGATTTTTTGGGAGTGGCGCCTTGTAAATTCGTGGAAAACTCCAACCACTCCCATGACGGCGGTCGCGATCCCCTCGATCGAGCGGTGTATTTTGATGATCAGGTGCCTTAATGATGTCGGGTGTGATCTTGGATTCGTTGGATTCGTCTTGGCAGCGCTCGATCGACTATAAATATGTCGATTTGGTGACCATTTGGCGGATCGGGGATCCATTTTCATGCTCGATAGCTTGATCGAGTCGATTCGATTCGGATCGGACTATGCTTGATGTTCTTATGTCTCTCGAGATGCGATTTATGTAAGTTTGAAATCGGTGATTAGATCGAAGCATTTACGAAAATGCCTTGAGATTATGCTTGATCAATTAATTTTAGGATGTATCGGTTGCTATTTTTGGGTGACATTATCTCGGTCATCAAAATATATCAATATCTTGAAAATAGCAAATTCTTCAATGAAATTTGAGAGTCCATCAAGCTCGCATTTTGAAGAAACGGATCTTCATAGAGCAAGATTATGACTCTGAAGGCATTGCGGGGCATAATGTAGGTATCTTGGGTCGCGAATTTGAGTTAGGATCCATCCGGTGCGAGCGGAACTCAGGAGCGCCCAGCGCGCTTATATCGTCAGCAGCTGCGCCGCGCGCCGCATGACTTATTAGTGCATGGCAGCGGCGAATTCGCTTATGCGTGGGCCTCGTCAGCAGAAATTGGCTGAAGCCGGAAGGCGGATCTTGTCTTGAGGCAGAAGATCAATTCGCAGCGGGAGTGAGTCAGGCTGAGCAGCCGAATTGAGGCAGAACATGGCCGATTGGCGAATGGCGGTGAGCGAAGCCTGCCCGGAAGTTCCGCGACCAGCAAACCCCAACGTATGCCATGGCGCAGTTCGGCCAGCCCGGCAATTGACAGTTCACCATGCGCGGTTGTGCTGGGCGGCGGTGCGCATGAGCCAGCAGTTCGCGCTATGGCCTTGAATAGCCCCATGGTGAGCAGCACAGCGATTTAATGAGATTTTGGCGGTTTTGGTTTGGGATTTTGGGTGGTTTTTTACCCTAGAAGGGTCTATAAAACCCCCCAGGTAAGAGGAAAGGCACACTTTCTCATCTCCTCTTCTCCTCTTAGAGTGCATAGCCCTCCCACGGTGGGAGTTTGGGCACTCTTTTTGGATCTCCTCTTCTCCCAGGAGTGCATAGCCCTCCCCACAGTGGGAGTTTGGGCACTCTTCTTGGATCCCTCTCATCTCCACCAAGAGTGCATAGCCCCTCCCACGGTGGGAGTTTGGGCACTCTTCTTGGATCAACCTCTTCCACCTCATCTCCACCAAGCTAGAGTGCAGCCCTCCCACGGTGGGAGTTTGGGCACTCTTCTTGGATCAACCTCTACCCCTCATCTCCACCAAGCTAGAGTATGGCCCCTCGGTGGAGTTTGGGCACTCTTCTTGGAATAATTTATCTTATGATCGAGTTGCGGTGATAATGGCCGGTAGACGGCGATGGTAGTCGGTGGCGGTGACCAGCAACGGTTAATAGCGGCAAGGGGTAATCAACCGGCAGCAGCAGTGATGTCGATAATTGCGATGTAGTAGCGGAGACAGCGATGATGGTAGTGGCAGCGGCAACTGATTGCGGTGGGTAACCGATAGCAGCGGCAGTGGTCGGCGATAACAGCCATAGTTCAGCGGATAATCGCAGCGATAGCAGTGGTAACCGCGATAGTTAGCCGGCCAATAGTGGTAGCGGCGATCAGCGGCAGTAGTCGATGGTAGCGGCCGGCGTCGGTAGTCAGCAGGGATGGCGATGATGGTGATTTTGACCTCCGAGGTTGTTTACGGAGTGTGACTTCGATGGCGTTAACTTTATGGAAGAGGTTAATTAAGTGAGATTTTGACCATCAGAGTTGTTTATCGAGTGTTACGATAGCGTTAACATATGGAAGATAGTGAATCGTTGAAATTTTGACTAAGTTGTTTATCGAGTGTTACCGATGGCGTTAGTGTGGAAGAGGTTGGGTAGATCCAGAGATTTTTTACTATCGAGTTGTTTATCGAGTGTTGATGGCGTTAACGGTGGAAGAGGTTGATTGAATCAGAAATTTTGCCCGAGGTTGTTTGTGAGTGTTAGATGGCGGTTAGTAAGAAGGTTAAGTTTGGCGGGATTTGATCAGGTTGTTTGTCGAGTGGCGATGATGTTCGATGGCGTTAACTTGTATGGAAGAGGTTGAATTGAATCCGGATTTTGACTATCGAGGTTGTTTGTCGAGTGTTGATGGCGTTAACTGGAGAAATTGCGAAGTCCACCGGACAGACTATCAAGGTTTTTTATCGAGTGTTTACTTTCGATGCTAACACTGTGGCGTAAACAAAGTTGACTATCGAGGTTGTTTGTCGAGGAGTGTGACTTCGATGGCGTTAACTGTGGAAGAGGTTGAATTGAATCCCAAGGATTTTTTATCAGGTTGTTTATCGAGGCGTTTTTGCTCGATGGCGTTAACACAATGGAGTAGGTACAAAGTTTTAACCTATCAGGTTGTTTGTCGAGTTTTATGATGGCGTTAACACTGTATGGAAGAGGTTGAATTTGAATCGGCAGATTTTGACCATCGAGGTTGTTTGTCGAGTGTTACCCAATGGCGTTAAATGGAAGTTGAATTGAATTGAGAATTTTGACCCATCAGGTTGTTTATGAGTGTTACTTCGATGAGTTAACATGGAAAGGTAGAATTTCGTTGAGGATTTTTGACTATCAGGGTTGTTGTCGGTGTTACGATGGCGTTAACTGTATGGAAGGTCGAATTATCCATTGAGGATTTTGACTATCGGTTGTTTGTTGAGTATCGATGGCGTTAACTTGTATGGAAGAATTGAATTGAATCCGAGGATTTTGACTATCGAGGTTGTTGTCGGCTTTTCGATGGCGTTAACGTGTAAGAAGAGGATTGAATCCACGGGATTTGACCTATCAGGTTGTTTGTCAGTCTTTGCTTTCGATGATTAACTTGTTGGAAGAGTGTGAAGTCCAGAGGATTTTGACTTATCGGTTGTTTGTCGAGTCTTTACTCGATGGCGTTAACATATGGAAGAGTGTAAAGTCGAGGATTTTGACCTTTCAGGTTGTTGTCGAGTTTTCGATGATTAACTATGGAAGAGATCGCGAAATCCGAGGATTTTGACCTCAGGTTGTTTGTCGAGTGCTCGATGAACGTATGGAAGATCGGAGGAAGTCCACCAAGGGCTTTTGACTATCACAGTTTGGTAGCGAATAGGCATCCATGAAGCTTTATGATGTCGATGTGCATCAACTGGTTGGTGAAGGGGAAGCTATCTTTTGGGCATGCGATTAAAGTGTTCGTGCATTCTCCGAGAGTTATTCTTATAACACTCGTTAGCCAATAGGTGGGGTAGTAGACTTGAATGAAGACTTCCAGTTTGGTGATTTCTTGTTCTATGACGCAATGGTTGAGAAGGTTCTTTTCTTACGTATCAGGCAGGTTGAGTCAACTTTGAGGAGTGCGTAATGACTTGGTGAGAGCCGGATCGCTCGGCAAAGATATCTTGATTTTTCGCGGTCTAGTATTGATTTACGATGGTGGCGACAGATCCACCTTCACCTTTGCGATGGATCAACCGAGATAGGAAGACAAATTACATCTTCAGCGGAGAAGCCCTTTGAGGAGGCATCCTCCTCACGTAGGTCAGTTCTCGATGTTGAGTTCGCGTAAATGATGGGGGCTTGCTTGATATAAGCTTGTCTTCTGTTGATTCCACTTACAGATGCTGGTGTGAATTTCATCTTGAGGTGAGAGTGATGTGGTCAGAATATCGGAGAGGTCTCCCAATATTATTGCGTGGACTGACTTGACTATAAATTGTATCAAGTGGGTTTGTGAAAATTCTCAAGTTTACGGCGATTGTCCCTTCCACTTGGTCGATTATCAAATCCATACTCTTGGGACGGCGCGGTTGAAGCTTCTCTCTTTATACTTGGGAAAGTGGAGTAAAAGAACATCAAGAACTCCCATTGATCAATATCCTTTTAATATTGAAGCATGGATCAGACCCTTGCGATGACAGGGATCTTGATGTGGGATGAAACTAGATCTAAATCATCAAAGGTGATAGAATGGTCAGAGACTTCTTTGGCTCACGGCTCTTGAAGGCGGCAATGAATATTTGGTGAATAACTTGGCCCTCAATTGTTTCTATCTCTCAGGCCGGCGGTTTCTGGTTGCCCCGCATTTCTTTGGGGCGGGTTGGTTTTGTATAAAGCCCCACGGCGTATTAGTCTTTCAATCTCCTCCTTGATTGGTGGCACTCTTGATGGTGTGCCTCATTTGCGGTGAAAGTGAATTTCTCTTGATTTCCAATTCCGGGCTTTAAAGGTGACCACTTGGCTATCCTCTTCATAGCTTGATGGGATGTTTGGCATGGCGTGTTGAGAGCGTATATTTCCTCTACGATTGAGTCATCAGGTTCAGGAGGTTTTGGGGGAGGTTCTTTGCCTCTCTTGAGATGTTTGAACATCACCTTTGGGAACCTTCTTCAGCTTGGTGGTTCAAGCTGCGATGAGCGATAGCCCGTGATTTGTGCCTCTATTAGGTGGAGTCATAGGAATGGGTGTCTCCGCATTAATGATGAATAGAAGTATCACGAGTCCTCAGAAGCAGCCCTCAAAGTTACGGATCTACTCACATTCAGCTTGAGGAGAACCTCGGAGTATTCTTTGAGGACTCTCCATCGTTACGGATTCGAGATGTGATGAATCGATTCTCTTGTTAGAGAGCGTTCTACAAAAAATCTGGCGAGCTCTCCAAATGATGGACGGACCCAGCGGCGAATAGAACCAAATGCAAGTCCTTTGAGAGTCGGAGAATACGACACGAAAAGAGAGTCATTTGCGAATGTGCATGATCGTTGAAAGTGATATCTATGCATCGGTTGTGCCATCGTAAGGTCCATCTTTGGGAAGCTTGAATCTCGTCGAGTCGGGTATTGAGATGATCTCGTGGCGGGGCGAGTTTTGGAAGAAGCGGCGGAGAATGGATCATTGATTGTTCTTAGGAACTCTTCACCGGTCGTCGTAGTTCATCGCGTATAAGGTGGCGTGGAGTTTCACCGTCTGAGGTGACCATTAATGGGGTGAGTAGGCGGCGGTATCGAAGTTGACATGGATGTGGTGCCAAGGGTTCTCTACTTGTTGATGAGCATTCGGGGTAATCATTCTCGGGAAGAAAATGGATTATCTTTGAGGGCGTCGGAACACGTGGCTCTTCGGCGTGTTGGAGCGTTTTGCGGTCCTCTTAAAGAATTCGTTGAATCCTCCATCCTTTGAGCGATCTTCAAGAGGGGCGGCGGACCCTCACACAGAATGCATTATGTAGAGAAGTGTTGGAGACTTGGCGTCCTTGATCACGAGAATGAGGGAGCGTTGGGCGCAAACCCGTTTACCAAATATTATATAGCAATGAGCTTTTTCCCACAAGCGTAAGCATTGCGTCTTAGAGAATTTTATTCGGTAGATCACGATCTTTAGCAAAATTATCAACACCTGGCGGGGATATGAACAGGGGTTATCGTGGAAAACGTTAAGGAAAAAACCACGGGGCCTTGCCCATCTGTAGAACTTTCCTTATGTGTTCAAAGATCTGAGTCCTTGCTTCGTTAGTTGGAGAAGAAGGTGTTCTGAGCGGAAACAATATTAGTGTAGAAAAAATACAATGTCGGTCAACTCCAACCCAAGGAGAAGTTTCCCAAAAGCGGAGGCGATCTTACGGAGCAACCTCTTGATCTTGAGAAAAGCGGTCTTTTCTAGTCCTCGAGCGATCTCAAAGGCGACTCTCGATCTTGAGCGGTGGTGGCAGTGGTGATAGATCGTGTCGAGGTCGGGTGGTTCTCGAGCTCTCAGTCTTCAAATTGGTCCCCTCTAAGGTGAGAATGAAGCTCTATTTATAGATTTTGGGAGTGGCGAGTAAATTGGAAAACTCAACCCATATCACGGCCCGGTGTGATCCCCGATAGATGATGATGGTGCCTTAATGATGATTGGGTGATCTTGGATTCGTTGGATTCGTCTTGGCGCTCGTCGACTATAAATATGTCGTTTGGTGACCATTTGGCGGATCGATCCATTTTTTTCATACTTTCACGATCGAGTCGGTGATCGACTATGATGTTTATGTTACATGGCGGTCGTTTGTTATAAGTTTTGAAATCGGTGATAAATATTTGAAAATCTTGAGATTAGCTTGATGAATTAATTTTACGAGGATATATTATATATATATATATATATATATATATATATATATATATATATATATATATATATATATATATATATAATTTTATTTTATTTTTATATATTTTTTTTTTTATATATATTATATATATATTCATATATAATTATATATTTTTATATATATATAATTTTTTAGTTTGGCATTTTCTCTTTTTATTTTTTTTTTAGTGCTTTATTATTTGATTAAAATAAAAAGAACCATTTTATTTTATTAAATTTTTCAATTTTTTTACTATTTTGGTTTCATTTTTTTTTTTATTGAGTTTGTTTGATTTCAAATATAATCAAATTAATAAAAATTTTTTGAAATATCTTTCTTACATTTAATTTTAATTATATTTATTTATACATAATGTGAAAAAAAATTCAATTTAATAATATAAGGCATTTGATAAGATTACTTTATTTTTGAATTATATATATTTTTAATGTTAGATTTGGTCTTTCATGTATTATAATTTATTATTAAACATATTTTCGTGCTAGAAAATAATTCGGTAGAGTAAAGTTTTTACTTTTGTGAAATAGCATGTTATTTAAGTGAAACAAGAAAACTAAATTTTTTTGAAAAATCTGAAAGAGGGAAAAAAATCAGCTGCGGTAAAAACTTTCTATGTATATCGTTTGAGTACAAAATCTTTCGATGATTACGATTATATATGAGAAAGGTATGTAGTCTCATTTGGGTGTTTACTAATGAGATGATGGTGAACAGCGAATAGCATGGTATTGAGAATGGAATTCGGCAACGAGGATCGATGACGCGGCGATGGCGGCCGGCGGTGGTTGGGCTTAAGTGGTGGCTTTTGGAGGATCTTTTGCTCTCCTCTCTCTTATTGTATTTTTAAATTATAAATATAGCTCTATTTTTGGATATTATTTCAATCATCAAAAATATATCTATGAAATACCGAAATATATTCTTAAAATAAAATTTGAGTCAATGAATATATTTTAGAGAAACTTGGCTTGTTGAGAACCTGATATTATATATTATAGAAGCATGTAGGTGCGATTAAATATAAGTATCCGACCAGTTAGTTCAGGATCTTAAATTATTTATCATACATCTTGAAGCCATATTTCTATGTCATTCAGAAGCCAATAATGTAATTATATTATTGAACTGATCATGAGCCTCAATATTTATGAAAAGCGATCTGGAGTCGGCAGGTTAATTATGGCCAGCCTTAGATTGTAATTCGGATTCAGATCTGAAGCGGCATGTCGGAGTTCTGTGATAAGAGGCTAACTCAGTGAAGCGTTAAACCCATGACATGTTGAAGATTCTTTGGCTGAATGACAATCGTGAGGCTGCCAGCGAGTGAAGCGCCCATGAAACAACGGCGGTTTTCTGATGGAGCAATTTTTGGCGTTTTGGCGTTTTGACAATTTTTACCCTTTTACCGAAGTCTATAAAACCCAGGGCTAAGAGGCGAAGAACTTCTTCTTGATATTGTAGTGCTTTTTTTTCTTGAGTGAGTGGTTGAGTCGATCAAGATTACTTCGTCATTGTTCAGTTTTCCTCGAAGAAGCGTTAGTCGGATCATCAGTTTGGAGTGATCAAGGCCCAGCGGTACGTCGTTGTTCGATTTTCCCTCGAAAGCGTCAGCCGTTCGTCGACCGTCGGGTTTGGAAGCGATCAGGCACTATACATCGTCGTTGTTCAGTTTCCCTCGAAGAGCGTCCGGCCTCGTCGGACCGTCCGGGTTTTGGCGATCAAGGCAGCGGTACTTACGTCTTGTTCGATTTTCCCTCGAAGAGCGTCGGACCTCGTCGACCATCGGGTTTGGAGGCGATCCTGCGGTACTACGTCGTTGTTCCGGTTTTCTCTCGAAAGCGTCAGCGACCTCGTCGGACCGTCCGGGTTTGGAATCAAGGCGGTTCCAACTTTTTAGGAAATTGGATTTCTCGGACTTTAATGGATGATTGAGTTGATAACAAGATGGCGAGGCGTTAGCGGAACGTTCAAACGACTCAGAAAGTTTGGCAGGTAATTTATGAGCATCATCAGAGGGAATATCTTCTCTCTCTCTTTTTTGTCTTTTTCTCATATATGTGTATCTTTTGTCAATCGTAGAAAATTTTATTCAAGCTATCGTGAGAGAGTCAAAAAGGGTAAGCATTGGGGTGAGTGAGTTGCTTTTACAAAATTCTGTCATTTCCTCTTTATTTATTATGTATTTTCGCGGGTGATGGCGAAGAAAACCCATAGTGTGATACGATATACCATCCATGTCACATCGAGATAGTTTAATGGTGTTCAGAAAATTTCTTCCTTAATGAGTTGGTGGCCATTGTTGCCAAAAAGTGGTCGAGCCGTTCACCTCGGTACTTTATTTACGAGATGATTCTTAGGTGCGGACTGCGATTCCCTTTGGCTCGAGTTGATTGAGATATTCAAAATATGTGGTGTAGCTTTGTCAGTTTTCATTTAGCTTTAATGGTCATCGGTTTGGTTTGTCTTCTTGAAGCGTGGTGTTACTTTGAACATCAAATACTTGTGTCGAATGCGGATTTACATGTGATACCGAGGCGTGTTTCTTATCGGTATAAAATAATTGGATATAATTTTTTAGCAGGATCAATCTAGAATTGGTCTATGGATTCTTTGTGAAAATGAGTGGGGCCTTCACGAGAGATGGGGAAGATTGAATGACCTTCGATCCATTCGATGTGAGAATGAGATCTTGGCAACTCTTAATATCTCGATGTAGGAAGCTTCGGCATGAGTTACGTCATTGGCAAATATATAGTTGAAGATAGAATGTTCAAGGTTGGCCTTTCTATCCAGTAGGAGATCTCATTCTTTTCCACTAAAGAGGTCAAGTAAAGGTGATGAAAGGTCTCCTCATATTCATAGGGTTCTTTCAAGAAACCGTCATGTCGGTGGTGGCAATGTTTCTTCCTAAGAAGACATCTTGGGAAGTGACTTCGGATATCTGTGAAGAAGATGTTCACCCAGTTGACCTCGAGTTTAGTTGTTTCAACTCATGATGGGGAGTTCAGCACATTCTTGAAGAGGTGTTAAATCACATATGTCTTGGTCAACGGCGAGATGAATTAGTCGTTGTCTTCTTCTTCTTTCTTCTTTTTTTCTTTTGTGTAATATTTGTGATGGTTTTTTTTATAGGTAACTCAAACATTATAGCAGATGCTCATTTGGGTGTCACTTTTGATGGTGGAATCTTGAATTTGTGAAGATAAAATATCTGCAAGGTGAGTATGGCGAAAGATGAGTATTAAAACCAAAGAAGTGGCGACTTTGGAGGATCGGTGAGGGTGGAGCTAGCATGTCGACTTCTCTTTCTCTCAGTGTCGGGAGGTGGAGGCGCCTGATGAGCTGATTGAGGTGAGGGATAAGACTGTCGAGAAGAGAAAAGACTTAAGGCACTTGCGGAGAAGAGAGCTCTCAGCGGAGAAGAAAGCATTACATAATTCTTTGAGAAGGAGCATAATGTCATGAAGCGAAACAAATGAAATCTCCTTGAAGGGTGGAAGACTTTAAGAACTCCCTTTATCACTCGAAGACCATGTTGGGAAGCTTGTAATCATATACTTGATGTTGAAGTGAAGGACTTGGAGCACCAATGTTTAGAGGAGGGCTTCATCCGAGTTCTAAAATACATACTGGAGCTAGTATTGAGGATGTCTCCCGAAGTATCAGAAGACTCTTCATCGATTTAGGAGATGAAAGAGTTGAGAGTGAGTCAAGGAGTATCTCTAGTGGTGAGGGCGTTGATATCACCGATATGATGTAGCATCGAGGATGCATTTTTTATATGTATTGTTATTAGTGTGTATCAGAATCTTGATTCTTTCTTATATCATCATGTTAATGCTATCAAAAAATTTTTTTTAGATGATACACTCTTATTTTGTTTTTACCTATCCGGGTAATTAATTGAATATTATTCACGATGCTAACTGCGGATGTGGTAGGAATCCACTGATTTTTGACCTATCCGAGGTTGTTTGTCAATGATGGCGTTAACTATGGAAGAGGTGGAGTCCACAGGACCTTTTGACTATCTAGGTTGTTTGTTAAGTCTTCGATGGCGTTAACTTTGTGGAAGAGGCGGTAGAAGTCACCAGGACCTTTTGACTATCTGTTGTTTGTTAGAGTCTTCACCGATGACATTAACTTGTGTGGAAGAGGTGGAAAGTCCCTTGGGTTGATCATGCTCGATTGAGATATAGCGTGAGTTGTATATTTCTCAAGTGGGAGGATTAAATGAAGAAGAAACAAGTTTGTAAGAAGAAACTATAAATTCATTACTCGATAAGTTGGTGATACAATCATAAGACAATTTTAACATGGATATGAGTTTTTAAGAAAATGACAACAACAACAACAAGTCTTTATCCACTAAGTGGGGTTGGCTACATGAAGAGGAAATGATAAAGCGAAACAAAATAAAAGCTGTAAATTATGATGCAATTACAAATAATATTTTCGGAGATTCTCAGTATTCCAAGTTCGAGGTAAAGTTTTTCCCTCTGAATCCTTGAGCTTGAAAGTTCCTAACTTCACCATAGCTATAACCACATATGGGCCATCCCAAAGAGGTGAGAGTTTATTGCGTTGAGGGCCTTTGCCTGCAACTTCAAGACTTCGTAGGACCAAGTCACCGACAGATATGGGATGAGATTTTACTTTTCTGTTAAAGTGACGAGCCACCCTTTGGTGATAAGAAGCGGGTAGAGGCCATGTCCGCGAGTTTGGGAGTAGGTCTGCTGAGTTTTTTTCATTACCGTCATGATAAGATCTAGTTAATGATCATTTGATTAGATATATAACCACAATAATCATTTTTTTTTCAAAGAAAGACACCACCAATCTCATTACTTTATGATTAGATCTAGTTAATGATCATTTGATTAACTAATTGAATAAGTATGGACACTTTTATAAATACTCTATTATTAAATGAGCAGCTTATCTTTCGATTCATTTATGTTCATGAATAATATTATTTAAAGCTGATGAACAAGTTCATTAAAGAGCTTTATAATCTCGATTATAACAAAACTAAAGTCGGTGAGCAATATTATATAATTTTTTTTTTTTTTAGGCCAAGTAAGCTTTAATTGATATAACTTGGGTATAATTCTCAACAAGTTCCTTATGAACAAGCTCGATTAAAAACTTTATTTTATTAAATGAGTTTCTTTAATAAGCTCAATAAACTTATAAACGATAATTGAATTTAAATAACTTTTCATCACTCGCTTGATTAAAAAAAATTAATTGAAAACTTTTTTATTTCTTATTTTATTAATTTTCTTTTCAATATATATGTATATATAATATACACAATAACACAAACTGAAAATGAAAATTTATCTGCATATTAAAAATGTAATGGTTTATATATATGAATTAGAAAATTCTCATCAAAATTTGATCAAGATATATTTTAAAATTTTTATATTTACTTTGAAAAGAGCATCATATTGATTTATTATGCTATTAAGGGGTCTATTAGAGAATAGGCTTCAAAATTTGTTCTTGTTAATTATATTTTAAAATAAATCATATATATATATATATATATATATATATATATATATATATATATATATATATATATATATTAAAATGACATCTTTTGGAGTAGTGATTTTAAAATAACTATAATAATCAAATATATTTTATTTCAAACAAAATATAAATAAAATGAAATAAAAAAATTAGAAAAAATAAAAGTGATCTCGAAGGAAATAAATAAATATATTTAAAATGACAATAATAATAATAATAATAATATTAATCACAATATAGTTTATATATATATATATGCTCTTCCACACTCATAACGCCATTCTCCTCATTTTATTGTACTCAGTGATTCCTCTCGTCTCACATTTGAGTTTTAAGATATAGATTAGCGCACTATCTTCCTTTAAGTAGTTCTTAATATTTGCTTTTTTTATAGTGCTTTGGTTAAGTAGCAATTAACTTATTAGCCTAGAGTCCTTTCTTTCCATTTTAAGAAAATATTATAAATTTATATCATAATTCAGTTGATTATAATATTTATTTAAAAGAAATTCAGCATAATGTGCATTGAAAACTTAAACACAACTAAATAACATAAATAAGCTCTAACTACAAAAATTAGGAACAAAATAAGCTCCAACTAAAAAATCAGAAATGAAAGAATGCTACCAGCAGCATTCGAAGAAAAAATTACTAGCATTTATTGTAAAAAAAACAGTTACTTCAAAAAATAAAGATTACAAGTTTTATCTAATAAAACTAAAATTGTTAAGCTTAATTTGAGACCACATACTTCTACCCAATGAATAAAATCTAGAAAATAAACTCCAAATCCCTCTAGCCGGTGAGCTAATGCTACGATCATTCTTCTTTTCAAACAAGACACCTTCACCAATCTCATTGCACACCGCCTCAAGTCTTTGTTGATCAATATTATTTTAGATCGACATCATAATGTAAAAGTGCCAAGCCATCCTCCTTGGCAAACTTCACCTTTTGAGTGACATGCTATTCTCTCTTAATGCCTATCACTCATCCAGAAGCGGTATGTCGATCCATAATGTGCACCTCCATCTTTTAGCCTCAATAATAAGCATATGTATATAACATGATATATTTTTTCTAATCAATTGAGAAGTGAGATCAATACTCACTTGAACCATCCTTGATCAATACTAAAATCCGAGCTACACTCTTTCTCCATCTCAAATTAATCCTCATTTGTCGGTCAGAACAAAATATTCTACATTGACAAAATTAAACTTTAGTTCAAATTCATAATTGAAACTTTAAAATTCAAAATTAATAAATCACACAGCTCTTGATCCATAACAAATGGAGCCATGAAATACATCAAAATTTAAATCGTCAAACACACACTATATCAAACATCAACTTAGGTCTATCACTTACTACATTCACAAGTAATTCTCTCCTTCCAACTATCAATCGACACTTGACTTTTTTTGTTACTTTTATAACCAAACCACTTTTGATTTCTTTGTTTTTAGTCATACTCAATTGATCATCATTAAATGATAATGGCGGTGATCCACCCTCAAAATCCTTACATGCTTGCATTAATTGATGAAATCGCGCTCAGTGGGTTAGACAACTATAGTATCCTCGGAGTTGCACCCCACAACTCACTAGAGATGTGGTGGGCCTCCACCCTTGCAATATAGTCGCCAAGAAATCCAACCGAGCTTGATCAGATGGTTAGCCATCTTGTTCCTTTAGGTAAAGGATACAGTGACTATAGGTCCACATTTCGAGGTGGCATAAGAGATTGAAGAGAAGATGGTGACCTCAAAAAAAAATGTTGGGGTGGTCAATAAAGATCATTTCAAGTGCTATGCATTTAGAGGCAAAATGGTCAACTTGGACTATGTTACCATGGCTAATTTTGACTTGGTGCCATTAGGTCCATTTTGATGTTGAGACATTGAGTGAATGTTCAATATAGCTTATGAGTAGGATCTCTAAGTTTTTGACCATTATAATCAGTGATGTAGAAGACATCCATGAACCAACCATTATCAGATGAAATGTTGGATTTGGATATGATGAGTTTCAAATCGTTGAGAGTCTGAACTATTTTTAGAAGTATACCATGCCTATTTGCGCCATCCACCTACATCAAATCAAAATACTGAAAGAAATTTGCTATTTTTTTATAAAAAAAAATATAGATATAATTTGCGTGTGAAGTATAGAAATTATAAATAACGAGAAAAAAAAGAATACCTTGACAAAGATCATCAGTTTTAAATTTGTCAATACACAATAAAATCAATAAGATCAAATGGTGATCCAAAATTTGGGAAAATAGAAGAAGGTAATGAAATTTAAATCAAAATTTTATACCGAGAGAATGTATTGGAGAGGGCATGTCGGGTTGAGTAGAGCGTGTGGTAAAATTACTATCCTATAAATGTTAACTGCATATAAATTGTTAATTTGTAATGAATATTGGGTGAAAATAATTATTAAGGAACAAAACTCACTCAATATACACATCTTGCTTTGGTGATCAGAAGAGAAGAAGAAGAAGAAGGTGAACTCGCAATAATCAAGAAGGAGAGAAGACGAATTAAAGGCTAATAACTGATGGGAAAAGTGAAATAAAGATCCTCTCATATTAAGCTATTTATTAATCTCAATTAACTGTTTATATTATTTTATAAATTGTACATCTAAAATGTGATTCCTCATCTGTTTCCTGATTTGCCGATTTCCGTTGCTTAATCAGTCCACTTTTAAATAATGAATTTTTGTAACAGTAAAGATATTTTATTTGCTAGATCTATTTCATCGTTACTAATTATTTTGTATGAAATAAAATCATAGATAATCTATAAGCAATATATATATATATATATATATATATATTTATATATTATAAAATTTTATTTTTTTAAATTTTTTTATTTTTTTATTTTTTTTAATTTTTTAATTTTTAATTTTTTATTTTTAATTTTTTATTTATTTTTTTTTGTTTTTTTGCTTTTTTGTTTTATTATTTATTTATTTTGTTTTTTTATTTTTTATTTTTTTATTTTTTTATTTTTTTTTTTTATTATTTCAAAAATTTATTTATCAACATAATTTTAAGTAAATTTGAAAGTCAATGTAATTAAACTTCACATTTGACTCAAGTAGAGATAAAAAAACTGCAGTAAAGTAGAAAAGTAAAAAATAAGAAAAAATGAAAGTTCTCATTACTCTTCTTCGATGTTGATGAATGCAATATAATTCTTAAGGCAATTTATTATTAGAAGTTCAGACAATGTGGTGATGAAGAAAGAAGAATTAAGATTTGAATTCTAAATAGATAAATTATTATAGATACTCTTAAAATCAAAATTTTATTGTTGAGAATTCTTTATTTTAATGCGTTGGTGCCATTGCACTGGCTGTTTGGGGTTTAATATTTCTTGCATGTGGAGCCTTCTTTTGATTTTCCCTATTGAGTTTGATTGGTCAGCTGGTTTTGTAGGCTTCAAACATTTTTTTTTCTTTTTTTTTTAATTTAAATACATATCACATAATTCTTATTTATTTATATATCTAATACTTAAATTTTAATTTTATATATATATATATAATACCACAATTTTCAATATCACATCAAGAATATTATCATCACGCATTTTTTTAAATAAAATATATATTTTTAAATATATAAAAATATTAGATAAATAAATATCTAATTTTTAATATTTGATATATAAATATATAAAAATTGTGTTATATATAAAATCAATGATGAAACCATTAAATAAAAAATTATGCTAAACATAGATCACAATGATGAAAGAGAAATACCAATGAACATCTTTCATAATTAAATTTCATTCAACGTGTCATTCAGCATTAACGGTTCTTATATATAGTTTAGTTTAGGAAGAAATGCAAATAAATATATATATATATATATATATATATATATATATATATATATATATATATATATATATACAATATGACATTTATTTATTATTTTTATTAAATATCTCTTGATATATATATTCCAACATATTTTGGATAAATATTTTGTATTTATCATGTATTCTAATATTACATAAAATATATATTGTGATATTTATCATAAAATTTAGATGCATCATAAATTAGAATTTTTTTTTTTTGATGTTTTTTACACTTTCTATGTTTTGCTTTATAAATATTTTGCTTTAATTGACCCATTTAAAATGTATAATTATATTTTTATCGATAAAACTTCTTGATAGACAACCATGTTTAATTAATTTAAAGTGTAGTATGTTTTGTGAGAAGAGTTAGATAGGAGGAAGGTTGATTTGATCCCACCACTATTCTAGTTAGGATTCATGTGAGGAGCACATAGATATATAAAGATATTTTATTTGCTATTAAGGGGTCTCAAAAATTAAATTATTAAGTGATTCATTAGTATCAACAACCATTAGAGATCAACAAGGATGGCTTCACTAAATTTAGTAATTAAACCTCTACATCACATACTACATTTTCCCTTTAGTACAAGTTTTCTTTTAAGTAATATTACAATGTGTAGAAGTTCTCCATTATTAACAATTTTCTTTTGATATTATGACTTATTATGATTGGGTGAAAAAAATTATTGCATATTTGCTTTCGATATAAGACCATAAAATGCTTCTCAAGGATTTGAATATAGAGTGCTCATCCCATCTCCAATGAAATAGTAGGCTAGTCCACTTTAAGATGTTAAGGTGCATTCTAGGTCTAGGAAATAATCCTCCTGCTGATAAAAGATCTTATATGCATCCAACCTGTTTGTAGATGTCTTTGCCAAGATTGTTGAAATCTAATTTTGTCCTCTTTCTTGTTGTGAAAAGTTGTGCTTGCTATGTTATACCATATATTTTCTTGTTGAGGAAATGTTTCACTTACTTAGAGCTTTATACATGTCTTTCTTCATGGTAATAAATATTTATCATGATTTTACTCATATATACCTTTTTTTATTACCAGATAGTATACACGCATATTCATCCAATTTCACCGACAATTTAAACAACACAAAAGCCACAATTATAATTAATATTTAAATATTACTTAATAAAAATACATTTTTTCTTGAAGAAATCTATGTTTGTGTTTGAACTCATACATGCCTTTCTTGATATGGTAGATTGTATTTATGTTTATCTCATACATCTTCTTGGCATGATTCTTGTAGCCTCATATCTGACAATGCCGAGGTTTATCTGTCAATTTTGTAAAATCTTAAACTTATAATGAATCTCAATCAACATAAATGACACTATTCAAATCCCTTAAGATTAAATCAATATTAAATTGAATAATGATTTCTCACATTGTTAATGTTTAAAATTAATTATGGATGATTGATTTCTTAGACAAATAATAATATTGTTTGAAGGAGCTTTGTAAATATTTAATCCTGAAGGAGCATAAATCATGAACAAAGTGATTAAGCATTTCTCTTCATGTAAGAAAGAGAAAAGTAAAATTTATATTTTGTTTTATGAGCTTATTTTTTAAATACTTTAGCACCAATTCTTACATATCTAACACCTAAAATTTGATATTTACAAACATAGCACTTTTTCTATGCTTTAAAAGGTGAGTTTATCTTCAAAAAAAGTAAGAAAAGTGTTATTTTTGTTGTAATAATAAAAATTTAGGTGCTATATTTATAATTAGTGTTAGATAAATATATAAGAATTGTATACTATGTATAATCCTATATAATATGGAATACACTGGAGATGTGAAGTTTTCTTTTTTGATTATCAGGCATTTGAGCTGATAAAAAGAATTTGGAAGATTTACATACATAGCACACAATTTTTATGCATTTATATATCTAATAGCTAAAGTTCAATATTTATAAATAATAAACTTTTTCTATGTATGAAAAGGTACATTTTACTTTAAAAAATTAATGATGGTGATATTTTTTATGTAAATTAAAGATTTAGGTGATATTTATGAAAATATTAAACTTTAGGTGTTTGATATGTAAATATATAAGAATTGTGTGCTATGTAAAGAATTTTAATGAATTTTCATATCATAAGAAGGGAAGCGCTTTACTTGCCTGTCTTCCAAGACAAATGATGGATCACTTCTTGTTGTGCAATAAACCATTCTATACAATCTACTCTATAACCATAATACTCTTCGCCATGATTATAATTGTTCTTCCTGTCAAAGATGATGTCTTTGCCAATATTGTTGCATACTGCCTCCAACCTTTTTTTTATCAATATCTCTCTCATCAATAGATGATGAGGCATTGATGATGTAGAAAGTGCCAATGACCAAATTCTCTTGTTTGACAAACTTTGCCTTGGCTATTGATAGATCATTCTCCCTGAATGCTCGAATCACGTCTGACAACAAACCATGTCTATATAGAGTATGCAACTCGATCTTTGACCCCTATAATAAATCATATTCAATTAATATGCTATTCTAGCATTTTTTTCATTCAACAAATAAATGTATAAATTGATACTCACATGAGGCACTCTTCGTTCTAGGGTCGCCAGGACATTGAGCTACATTTTGCTTCTCCATCTCATTGTTCATCATGCACCCATCCATTCTTCACATAGTATTCCTGCATACATAAAACTAGAACTTGAATCACTTTGGATCAATTATATAAATAATTAAAATAAAAAAAAATGAATTGATCACTTGAATTACTATTGATCCTTGGGAGCTTATTGAGGCATGAAATACATCATAGTCCAAATTTGTCAATGCACACACAGTATCAAATAATAGTTTAGGTCTGTCTCTACTTCTCACATTCACCACTAAATAATCCATCTCCTTCCATCTCAACGACACATATGGCTCCACTTTTCCATTTCCTCCATTATTGTAACCAACCCTTCTCTTGTCCTCCATAGCCACGGTAGCCAAGCTTGAGTGATCAACCTTAATAGGAGACAATTGTAGTTTAACCTCATAATCTTTATTCTCTTGCATCAATTGATGTAATCGTCATTCTATATGAATTTGATGGGTTGAAGGGCTTAATAATCGCACTCACCACAGATCACCTGGAAAATTGTGGGCCTTAACTACGCTGCTCCTCCACGTATCTCAAGCGAATTGGGTCAAAGATGGGTTTACCTGTTGATTGTTCTGTTATGTTGAGGATGAAAGCAGCTCGACCATTATAAGTCCATACTTTACCGAATTCCATGTCACAAGAGAGTTCGAAGAGTACTGCAGTGACCTCAGAGAAAAGGCCAGGATGGTCAATGGTAGTTATTTCAAGGGTGGAGCAATTGGAGTTGAGGTGGTTAGTGCTAATTAAGCTCATGGGGCATATTTTGTCTTGGGCAAGGGTGGAAGATCCCTTTTGTTTTTGTGCAAAATTTAGAGATTGTTGTATGTATGTATGCTAGGGTCTATAAGTTTATGGCCATGGTGATCGCTAACATGAAAGACATCCATAAGCCATCCATCTTATGAAATGTATGACTTAGAGATGATGAGGTCTAGATTCGGCTTGAACCATTTCTAGAAGAATACCATGCTTATTATACACCTATTGAATCACAATAAATGAATCATATTTCGTTGAAATAAAAAAATTTTATTATTTTTTAAGAATAAAAATCAAATCATATTTCAATTCATTAGGTTTAACAATTCAAGTCAAAGTATGTTTAATTCATTTGATTATTAAAACATAAAAAATATGTTGTACTTATTTTGAGTAAATAAAGAATGAAAATTCTAATGAAGATATAATGATTAAAATTTCGTTAGAATGACTTTTAAATTTTATAATTAATTATAAGTGCGAAATAATTATTTAGATATTATTCTCATTTTAAAATTAAAAAAAAAATTAAAAATCATTCTTGAAGACCAAATTTTTAGCCAATATAAAAGTGATTTAAAAAAAGATTATTTTTATGAGTAAATAAGTAGCCTTCAGACATCGGTAAAATTAATATCAACATATTTTGATATAATTGTAATTACTCTTATACCATTAAGTTTATTTTGGGATTAATGTTATAAACAAAAGTTGATTATATCCATTTGAAGGTAAATTTAAAATTTTTTAAATATATTATATATATATTTTTTCAGAATTATATCAAAATATCTTTACTTCTTTTCTACAAACATAGTTTACAGTGAATGAAATCTGAAGGTAACTCACTAAAGTTCAGATTTTGATTTTTAAATCATATATACGTAAAATATTTTTTAAAATAAATCAGGAAAAAATAAACCTTGAATCAAATGTAAAATAATCTAAATATATAAATAATGTGAGAAGCGTAATTTAATAATGCTATATTGAAAGAAAAACATAGAATACCTTCTCTCTCTCTCTCTCTCTCTCTCTCTCTCTATGTATATATATATAATTTGAATTTCTTGTACAAAAATAATAAAAGGTAGAAATATATCAATTGATGCTCATCTATTTGCTATAATAACGAGGAAACAAAAACCAACGAGAAAAATAGATCAGAATTCTTACATTTCTCAGATGAGACGATGTTCGGTTCAAAGAGGGAGATGATTGGTTTTTATATACGCAAATATGACTATTTTTTAAAAGAAAAGGATTTGATTAGTCTGCATCTGGCACGTGGGAGAGGCTAACATATTTAACACACGCGTCACATTTAGATGCGGCGACTCGAGCGAGCAAGAAATGGCTATAGCCGAATAAATAAATAAATGAATAATTAATTTTCAACCCACATGGATCAGTGACTACATCAGACACATTTGATAATGAGGATAGATCATGCTTCGTCTTATCGCCACATCTCCGCACCGTTAGATAAGAATCAACATTTCTATATTCAAATTAGTGGGAGATTAAAATTAATCTATAATTATATATATAACTTAAATTAATTCAACTGATGAATATAACCTCATATATATAATTTTAAAAATTATAATACTAATAAGATCAAATGATATAATTTTTTTATTTAACATTTAGATGCAGAGGTAGAATTATCTTATGATTAGAATAAATGATGATAATTAAATAAATATAATTAATATTGATAAATCTTATATGTTTAAGTAAAATGATATCAAACAAAATATATTGTTTGTTTATGCTTGAAAATCTTCGGTAGAATAAAAGTTTCTTTGTTGTGAAATCATCATATTTAAAAGTGAAACAACTCAGAAATGTTCAGAAAACCTCAAAAGAGGGAAAAAATCAGGGGCTAGCGAAGCTTCCACTATGTATCTTTGAGTACAAAATCTTCGATACGGATTACAAAATTATATATGAGAAGAACCACTATGTAGTCATTTGTGGTAACAATTGCTAATGTAGATAATCGAAACGAAAACGATGGCATGAAGGTCGTCATGATGGAAGCAGAGGTTGGCAATGATGAGATCGGCCGGCGAAAGCGATGGATCAACGTCAGTGGTAGCTTATGAGGATCTCTTGAGCTTTGGCTCTCTCCTCTCTCTTTGCTCCCCTCTATGATGAATGAGGCGGCCTGGCTTCGCGCGCACCTGTAAAAGAAGCCCGGTTGAATTCAGGCGCGGATCGCGGCGAGGCGTTCAAAGCGGTGCTGCGGAAATTTCGGCGGCATACCCAGCTGCTTGGGCAGCGAAGTCATGATGGAGACAAGCCGGGATGGCCCGCTATGGGTTGTTAAGCGTCGCGGGCACGCATGAACCGCCAGGCTTTCGCTCTGAACAAACGGCGATTTTGGCGGTTGCAATTTTGGCTTTTGATTTTTTTACGCTATAAGGGTTTATAAAACCCCAGAGCTGAGAAGGCACACTTTTCAATGCTCTAGTGCTTCTCTTCCAAGTGGTCGTTGAGGATCAAGTCCCGTGGTTTATACTGAGAGCTCACTTTCCCGAAGAGCGTTCCGCCTTGTCGGACCGACCGGGTTTGGAGTCAAGGCCCAGTTCATCTGACGAGCTCCGTTTTCTCGAAGGCGTTGATTGCCCTGTCGGACCGACTTTGGAGGCAATCAAGCCCCAGTTTCCTGGCGAGCAGTTTTCCTCGAAAGAGGCATTGACGCCTGTCGGACCGGGATTTTGAGGCGATCAAGAGGCATTCATCAGGCTCGGTTTTCACTTGAAAGGCGTTGGCGCCCTTGTGGACCCGGCTTTGGATGATCAAGACCCGTAGTTCATTGGCTCAGATTTCCCTCGAAAGAGGCGTTGGCCCCTTGTCGGACCGGAGTTTGGAGGCGATCAAGACCCATAGTTCATACGAGCTCATTTTCCCTCGAAAGAGCGTTATTGGACTTATTGGGATTGGTTTGGAGGCAATCAAGGCTCGTAGTTCCTATTTTTTCTTGTAGGAAATTGGACTTCTTGAGTCTTCAATGGATGGTTGAACAGTTGATAACCGCCAAGGTGGCAGAGAAGCGTTAGCTAGGAACCATCGTTCGAATGACTCAAAAAGTTTGGTAGGTAATTTCTGAGCATCATTAGAGAGGAGTATCTTCTATCTCTCTCTCTCTCTATTTTTTTCCATATGTATGTGTATCTCTTTTCATCGAGATCATAGGCAAAAAAAATTTTATCCCAAGCTATCCAATGAGAGAGTCAAAAAGGATATAAGTATTGGGGTAAGTAGTACAAAATTTCCATTTTTGTCATTTCTTCCTTTTATTTATCATTTATTTTCAGGGTGATGAAGAAACCCATAACGTGGCTATGACGATATATCATCCTATCACATTAATAGTTTAATGGTGTTTCAGAAAATTTTACTTCCCTAATGAGTTGGTGGCCATTATGCTAAAAGTGATCGAGCTGTTCACCTCCACCGGTACTTTACGAGAGATGATTCTTCGATGGATCGATTCCCTTTGGCTCCTGAGTTGATTGAGATCTTCAAAATATGTTGTGTAGCTTTGTCATAATTTTCATTTCGAGCTTTAGTCATCGTTGGTTTGACTATCTTCTTTAGAGAGCGTGATGTTACTTTGAACATCAAATACTTGTGCCGAATGTGTAGATTCACATGTGATACTCAGGGACGTGTTTCTTATTGGACTATAAAGAATTGGATAGAATTTTCAGCACAAGATCCTTCTAAAAAATTGGATTCTTTTGTGAGAAATGAGTGGGGCCTTCAGAGATGGGAAGATTGAATGACCTTCTAGATCCATTCGATTGCAGAGAATGAGATCTTGGCAACTCTTAATATTCATGTAGAAAGCTTACGCATGAGTTACACATTAGTAAATATATAGTTGAAGATCGAATGTTCAAGGTTGGCCTTTCCATGTGAGATCTCATTCTTTTCCACACTAAAGAGGTCAAAGGTGATGAAAGGTCTTCTCATATTCATAGGGTTCTTTCAAGAAGCCCATAATCAAGGTGGTGGCAATATTTCTTTCTAAAGAAAAAAGAAGACATCTCTGACTACTTCGTTAGATATCTCTGAAGAAGATGTTGCCCCAGTTGACCTCGAGAGCTTTAACTCATGATGGGGAGTTCATTCTCTAAGCCTTTCTTCAAGAGGTGTTAAATCACATATGTATTAAAGTCCAGCGATGAATTGGTATGTTGTCTTCCCTTCTTTCTTCTCTTCTTTTCCTCCCTCTTTTCTTTTGTGTAATATTTTTGATGATTTTTCTTTATAGGTAACTCACATTGTATGGCTCATTTGGGTGTCTCTTTAGGCAGTGGAATCGAATTTGTGAAGGTAAAATATATATGAAAAGTATGAGCGAAAGATGAGTGCTAAGTCTAAAGAAGTGGCGACTTTGGAGGATCTAGTCCAGCTGAACTGTCAACTTCTCTTTCTCTCTCGGAGGTGGAGCCTCATGATGAGCGATTGAGATGGGGTCATGAGAAAGAGAAAGACTCAAGGCACGGTGGAGAAGAAGAGCTTCGAGAAGAAAGCATTACATGATCATCTTTTGAGAAGGAGCATATAATGTGAAGCGAAGCAAATGAAATCTCCAAGGCGTGGAAGACTTTAAGAACTCCCGGATTATCTGGTACACTCAAGACCATGTTCGTGAAGCTTGTAATCATATACTTGATGTTGAAGTGAAGGACGGAGCACCAATGTTTGAGGAGGGCTTTCCAGAGTTCCTAAAAGGAATCCACTTAGTACATAGGTGCTAGTATTGAGGGTTACTCTACCAAGTGTTTGAACTCTTCATCATTGATGAAAGAGTTGAGAGTGAGTCCAAGGGAGTATCTCCAAGTAGTGGAGGGCGTTGATATCACCAATTGTATGATATCACTTGAGAATGCATTTTTTTTGTGTTATTGTGTATAATCTTGATTCTCTTATTTCATATCATTATCAAATTTTTTTTTTTTTTTTTAGATGATTTTTATTTTGTTTTTCTATAATGGTAATATTATTGACGATGCTAATATGATGAGGTGAATTTTCGATTTTGACCTATCCGAGGTTGTTTGTCGTTCGCCGATAACTCGTATGGAAGAGGTTGAGTCCACCAAGGACCTTTTGACTATCCAGTTGTTTGTTTGAGTCTTGACGTAACATGTGGAAGAGGTGGTGAGTCACCAAGGACCTTTATCCTATTGTTGTTAGAGTCTTACCGATGACTTATGGAAGAGGTAAGTTCTTTGATTATGCTGGTATAAACGTGAGTTGTATATTTCTCAAGTGGGATTAAATGAAGAAGAAACAAGTTTGTAAGAAAGCTATAAATTCATTACTCGATAAGTTCGGTGATACAATCATAAGACAATTTTAACATGGATATGAGTTTTAAGAAAATGAAACAACAACAAGTCTTTATCCCACTAAGTGGGTTGGCTACATGAAGAGGAAATGATAAACGAAACAAAATAAAAGTGATAATTATGCGATGAATTACAAATAATATTTTTGAGATTCTCAAGATTCCAAGTTCGAGGTAAAGTTTTTCCCTTCCTTGAGCTTGAAAGTTCTGACTTCACCACTATATAATATGGGTCATCCCAAAGGTGAGAGTTTATTACGTTGAGGCCTTTTGCAAAAGAACTTAAGATCAACCAAGTCATAATTAATGAGATTTTACATTTCTGAAGTGACGAGCCACAATGGTGATAAAAATAAAGAAGATATGTCACGACTTAAATTGCTCAGTCTGGAGTTTTTTCATTACCGTCATGATAAGATCTAGTTAATGATCATTTGATTAGATATATAACCACAATAATCATTTTTTTTTCAAAGAAAGACACCACCAATCTCATTACTTTATGATTAGATCTAGTTAATGATCATTTGATTAACTATTTGAATAAGTATGGACACTTTTATAAATACTCTATTATTAAATGAACAGCTTATCTTTCGATTCATTTATGTTCATGAATAATATTATTTAAAAGATGAACAAGTTCATTAAAGAGCTTTATAATCTCGATTATGGCTCAATTAAGGCTCGTCGGGTGAGCAATATTATATAATTTTTTTTTAACTTTAGGCCAAATAAGCTTTAATTGATATAACTTGGGTATAATTCTCAACAAGCTCATTTATTTTATTAAATGAGTTGCTCTTTAATAAGCTCAATAAGCTTATAAACGATAATTGAATTTAAATAACTTTTCATCACTCGCTTGATTAAAAAAAATTTAATTGGAAACCTTTTTTTATTTCTTATTTTATTAATTTTCTTTTCAATATATATGTATATATAATACACAATAACACAAACTGAAATGAAAATTTATCTGCATATTAAAAATGTAATGGTTTATATATATGAATTAGAAAATTCTCATCAAAATTTGATCAAGATATATTTTAAAATTTTTATATTTACTTTGAAAAGGAGCAGATGCTCCATATTGATTTATTATGCTATTAAGGGGTCTATTAGAGAATAGCTTCAAAATTTGTTCTTGTTAATTATATTTTAAAATAAATCATATATATATATATATTATAAATATCTTTTGGAGTAGTGATTTTAAATAACTATAATAATCAAATATATTTTATTTCAAACAAAATATAAATAAATGAAATAAAATAAAATTAGAAAAAATAAAAGTGATCTCAACAGAAATAAATATATTTAAAGACAATAATAATAATAATAAAATTAATAATTATTCATATATATATATATATATATATATATATATATATATATATATATATATATATATGATATATATATATATATATATGCTCTTCCACATATAAAACTATCATTCTCCTCATTTTTATCAAATCTCACCCATATTCTCTCTCTATTTGAGTTTTTAAGATAGATTAACGCAGCTATCTTCCCTTTAAGTAGTTCTTAATATTTGCTTTTTATTAGTGCTTTGGTTAAGTAGCAATTAACTGTTAGGCCTCGTTTGAGGCAGTCCTTTACTGTTTCCGTTTTTAAGAAAATATTATAAATTTATATCATAATTCAGTTGATTATAATATTTATTTAAAAGAAATTCAGCATAATGTGCATTGAAAACTTAAACACAACTAAATAACATAAATAAGCTCTAACTACAAAATTAGGAACAAAATAAGCTCCAACTAAAAATCAGAAATGAAAGAATGCTACCAACAGACATTCAAGAAAAAATTACTAGCGGTATTTATTGTAAAAAAAAAGCATTTACTTCAAAAAATAAAGAAGATTACAAGTTTTATCTAATAAAACTAAAATTGTTGAAACAACGCTTAATTTGAGACCACATACTTCTACCCAATGAATAAAATCTAGAAAATAAACTCCAAATCCCTCTAGCCGGTGAGCTAATGCTACGGTCATTCTTCTTTTCAAACAAGACACCTTCACCAACCTCATTGCACACCGCCTCAAGTCTTTGTTGATCAATATTATTTGCATTAGATGGGGCATCGAATGTAAAAGTGCCACAAGCCATCCTCCTTGGCAAACTTCACCTTTTTGAGTGACATGCTATTCTCTCTTAATGCCCTACTCACATCTAAGAGCAGACTGTGTCGATCCATAATGTGCACCTCCATCTTTAGCCCCTGTACTCAATAATAAGCATATATATATAACATGATATATTTTTTTTTCTAATCAATTGAGAAGTGCAAAGATCAATACTCACTTGAACCATCCTTCGATCAATTGCTAAAATCCGAGCTACACACTCTTTCTCCATCATTAATCACTCTCATTTGTCAGTCGAACAAAATATTCCTACATTGACAAAATTAAACTTTAGTTCAAATTCATAATTGAAACTTTAAAATTCAAAATTAATAAATCACCTGAACTGTCTCTGATCCATCGGAACAAATGGAGCCATGAAATACATCAAAATTTAAATCCGTCAAAACACACACTATATCAAACATCAACTTAGGTCTATCACTACTTCTCACAACCAAGTAATTCCTCTCCTTCCAACTATCAATCGACACTTGAGGTCGACACACTGCTTTGTTACCTTTATCAGCACCACCAAACCACTTTTTGATTTCTTTGTTTTTAGTCATACTCAATTGATCATCCTTAAATGATAATGGCGGTGATCCACCCTCAAAATCCTTACATGCTTGCATTAATTGATGAAGTCGCCGCTCTGTGTGGGTCCGACAGCTATAGTATCCTCGGAGTTGCACAGCCCACAACTCACTAGAGATGTGGTGGGCCTCCACTACCCTTGCAATATAGTCTGCCAAGAAATCCGAGCTTGATCAGAGATGGGTTGGCCATCTTGTTCCTTTAGGTAAGGATACAAGCACCACCGTATAGGTTCACATTTCACCCGAGCAATGGCATAAGAGAGATTGAAGAGAACAGTGGTGACCTCAAAAAAAATGTTGGGGTGGTCAACAAAGATCATTTCAAGTGCTATGCATTTAGAGGCAAAATGGTCAACTTGGACTATGTTACCATGGCTAATTTTGACTTGGTCCCAGCCATTAGGTCCATTTTGATGTTGAAGACATTGAGTGAATGTTCAATATAGCTATGAGATAGGATCTCTAAGTTTTGACCATTATAATCGTGATGAAGACATCCATGAACCAACCATTATCGATGAAATGTTGGATTTGGATATGATGAGTTTCAAATCGCGAGAGTCAAACCATTTTAGAAGTATACCATGTCTATTTGCGCCATCCACCTACATCAAATCAAAATAAAGAAATTTGCTATTTTTTTATAAAAAAAATATAGATATAATGCATAATGCAAAAGCATCGTAAAATTATAAATAATGAAGAAGAATACCTGACAAGAGGAGCGATCGACGCTTCATCATTGTCACACACCCTACAAGAAAAAGCCAATAAGATCAAATGGTGATCCAAGATTTGGGGAAATAGAAGAAGAAATGTAATAAATTTAAATCAAATTTTATACGTGAATGTATTCGAGAGAGGACATAGTCTGAAGTAGAGCACCGTGAGCCATTACGCATATTATCCTCAGAAATGTTAACTTCCTGATAATCGCGTTAATTTGTAATGAATGTTCTGTGAAAATATTAATTATTAAGGAACAAAACTCACTCAATATATAGCTTGCTTGCTGTGTTGGTGATCAGAAGAAGACGAAGAAGAAGAAGAAGGTGAACTGTGGCCGCAATAATCAAGAAGGAGAAGAAGACGAATTAAAGGCTAATAACTGATGGGAAAAGTGAAATAAAGATCCTCATATTAAGCTATTTATTAATCTCTTATGCTTATGCTAATTAACTGTTTAGATGATTATTCAAAGTACATTGCGGTGCATCATCTGTTTCCTGATTTGCCGATTTCCGTTGCCGGAATCAGTCCACTTTGCACCGAATAGCTGAAGGTTTTAACTAACGGAGTAGAGATATTTTATGTGCTATTAAGGGATCTGGTTTACCGATGGCGTTACTAATTATGTACAAATTTGTATGAATATAAAATCTCATAGATTAATCTAAGAGCAATATATATATATATAGATATATATATATATATATATATATATATATATATATATATATATATATATATATATATATATATATATATATATATATATATATATATATATATATATATATATTAAAAATTTTTTATTTTTTATTTTTTTTTAATACAATTTTTAATATATATTTATGGGATTATTTATTTAGATATAAAATTATTTCAAAATTTTATTTATCAACATAATTTTAAGTAAATTGAAAGTCAATGAAATTAAACTTCACATTTGACCCAAGTAGAGATAAAAAAAACTCAGTAAAGTGAAAAGTAAAAATAAGAAGAAATAAGAATTACTATCGTTAGTTTGATCATGAAAAAATCCTGAAATTTCATTCCTTCAATATTCGTAATGTGAAAGTTAAATCACATAATTTAATTCTTGAAATATAATAATCTCCACCCATAAAATAAATTATAAGATACTCTTTAAAATCCAGCAATATTGTTGAGAATTCATTTAGGTGGTTGGTGCCATTGCACTGGCTGTTTTTTAATACTTTGCATGTATTCTTTGATTTCTCCTATTGAGTTTGATTGGTCATTGGTTTTGTATTTCAAAATTTTTTCTTTTTTTTTTAATTTAAATACATATCAAATTTTATTTATTTATATATTTAATCAAATTTTAATTATATATATATATATATATATATAATATCATAATTTTCAATATCGCATCAAAAATATTATCATCACGTATTTTTTTAAAATAAAATATATATTTTTAAACATATAAAAATATCAGATAAATAAATATCTAATTTTTAATATTTGATATATAAATATATAAGAATTATGATATATGTAAATTTTTTATGATGAAACCATTCTCTTAATGACAAACTATGTGCTCAAACATAGATCACAATGATGAAAGAGAAATCACCAATCACATCTTCATAAAGAGAAAAAGGAAGATGCGTATTATTTGAATCTAAGTACTCAGATTTTCAACAAAAGTCTCATGTGTTATAGATTAGATTTTCTAATAAAATGTGTTTCATGATTTTAAAATATTAATGCCTTTCAAGCAGAACGAATGAAGATGATTTATACATCATATATGCCTTTACTAATGATAAAGATAGAAGCAGTTATAGACAATCTAATGAATAAATGAAATTTTCATTAAGACAAGTTTAAACAACTTGACAAAGCCAACCACAATTATAAAATTAATATTTAAACTGATATTACATGTTATAAGCAGATATTGATCAAATCTATGTTACAATGTGTGTTTATAAACAGTTTTTAATGATGATTTGGTAATAAAATACATACTTTCTTGATGCAGATAGTTATGTAGCATATACAATGATATTGTCAAATAAAAAAATTTTATCTAAAATCTTAAACTTATAATGAATCTCAATCAACATAAATGACACTATTCAAATCTTAAGAAAATCAATATTAAATTAATAACCAAAGATTATTAATTAATTTTAAACTTAAATTTTTATAATGCTGAAGATATTAGATTAATAATAATAATTGTAAGAGCTTTGTAAATATTTAATTAAGCACTGATTTATACAAAATCATAACAAAGTGAATTACATTTTTTTAAGAAGAGAAATATTGAAGAGAAAATTTATATTTTGTTTTGTTATGGATTTATTTAGGGAAAATTTTACATACATAAAAAATTTATGCATTACATATCTAACATAAAATTTGATATTTACAAACATAGACTTTTCTATGCAAAATGATTTATCTTCAAAATAAGTAAGAAAATGTTATTTTTTTAATAATAAAAATTTATGCTATATATGTAAATATTTATGATTAGGTGTTATATATAAATTTAAAGAATTGTATATATGTATGTAAATCCCCTATTTTTTATAATATGGAATACACAGAAACAGATAATTAATGAGATGTAATTTTTTTTTGATTATCAGGCATTTGAGCTGATAAAAAAGAATTTAAGATTTACATACATAGCACATAATTTTATGAGATAACATTTTAATAGCTAAAGTTCAATATTTAGAAATATTAAACTTTTTCTATGTATGAAAAGGTACATTTTACTTTAAAAAATTAATGATGGTGATATTTTTTATGTAAACTAAATATTTATGTGATATTTATGAAAATATTAAACTTTATTTTGATATGTAAATATATAAGAATTGTTGCTAAAGAATTTTAAGGAATGGTTCTAGTCATACATCATAAGAAAATGCTACTTACTGATTTCCATGAGACAAATGATGGATCACTTGATTGAAATAGAACACACAAACCATTCTATACAATCTACTCTATAACCATAATACTCTTCATGATTATACTTTCTTCCCCAAAGATGATGTCTTTGCCAATATTGTTGCATACTGCCTCCAACCTTTGTTGATCAATATCTCTCTCATCAATAGATGATGAGGCATTGATGATGTAGAAAGTGCCAATGACCAAATTCTCTTGTTTGACAAACTTTGCCTGGGCTATTGATAGATCATTCTCGAATGCTCAATCACTCGACAACAAACCATGTCTATATAGAGTATGCAACTCGATCTTTGACCCTATAATAAATCATATTCAATTAATATGCTATTCTAGCATTTTTTTTCATTCAACAAATAAATGTATAAATTGATACTCACATGAGGCACTCTTCATTCTAGGTCCACCGCATTGAGCTACATTTTGCTTCTCCATCTCATTGTTCATCATGCACCCATCCATTCTTCGCACATAGTATTCCTGCATACATAAAACTAGAACTTGAATAACTTTGGATCAATTATATAAATAATTAATATAAAAAAAAAATGAATTGACCACTTGAATTGCTATTGATCCATGGGAGCTTATTGAGGCAT
This sequence comes from Cymbidium sinense, assembly GCA_021442155.1. NCBI lineage: Eukaryota > Viridiplantae > Streptophyta > Magnoliopsida > Asparagales > Orchidaceae > Cymbidium > Cymbidium sinense. The sequence continues at coordinate 122,741,662 of CM038224.1, read as the reverse complement.
GAAATACATCATAGTCCAAATTTGTCAATGCACACACAGTATCAAATAATAGTTTAGGTCTGTCTCTACTTCTCACATTCACCACTAAATAATCCATCTCCTTCCAGCTCTCAACTGACACATATGGCTCGCACACTTTTCCATTTCCTCCATTATTGTAACCAACCCTTCTCTTGTCCTCCATAGCCACAGTAGCCAAGCTTGAGTGATCAACCTTAATAGGAGACAATTGTAGTTTAACCTCATAATCTTTATTCTCTTGCATCAATTGATGTAATCGTCGTTCTATATGAATTTGATGGGTTGAAGGGCTTAATAATCGCACTCGCCATAGCTCACCTGGAAAATTGTGGGCCTTAAATACGCTCATCACCTGCTCCTCCACGTATCTCAAGTGAATTGGGTCAAAGATGGGTTTACTTGTTGATTGTTCTGTTATGTTGAGGATGAAAGAAGCTCGACCATTATAAGTCCATACTTTACCGAATTCCATGTCACAAGAGAGTTCGAAGAGTACTGCAGTGACCTCAGAGAAAAGGCCAGGATGGTCAATGGTAGTTATTTCAAGGGTGGAGCAATTGGAGTTGAGGTGGTTAGTGCTAATTAAGCTCATGGGGCATATTTTGTCTTGGGCAAGGGTGGAAGATCCCTTTTGTTTTTGTGCAAAATTTAGAGATTGTTGTATGTATTGTATGAGGCTAGGGTCTATAAGTTTATGGCCATGGTGATCGCTAACATGAAAGACATCCATAAGCCATCCACCATCTGATGAAATGTATGACTTAGAGATGATGAGGTCTAGATCAGTCAGAGCTTGAACTATTTCTAGAAGAATACCATGCTTATTCGCACAGTCCACCTATTGAATCACAATAAATGAATCATATTCCTCGTTGAAATAAAAAAAAAATTATTATTTTTTAAGAATAAAAATCAAATCATATTTGAATTCATTAGGTTTAACAATTCAAGTCAAAGTATATTTAATTCATTTGATTATTAAAAACATAAAAAAAAATATGTTGTACTTATTTTGAGTAAATAAAGAATGAAAATTCTAATGAAGATATAATGACTAAAATTTCGTTAGAATGACTTTTAAAATTTTATAATTAATTATTTATATAAGTGCGAAATAATTATTTAGATATTATTCTCATTTTAAAATAAAAAAAAATTAAAAATCATTCTTGAAGACCAAATTTTTAGCCAATATAAAAGTGATTTAAAAAAAAGATTGTTTTTATGAGTAAATAAGCAGCCTTCAGACATCGGTAAAATTAATATCAACATATTTTGATATAATTGTAATTACTCTTATACCATTAAGTTTATTTTGGGATTAATGTTATAAACAAAAGTTGATTATATCCATTTGAAGGTAAATTTAAAATTTTTTAAATATATTATATATATATTTTTTAGAATTATATCAAAATATCTTTACTTCTTTTCTACAAACTTAGTTTACAGTGAATGAAATCTGAAGGTAACTCACTAAAGTTCAGATTTTGATTTTAAATAATATATACGTAAAATATTTTTTTAAAATAAATCAGGAAAAAATTAAACCTTGAATCAAATGTAAAATAATCTAAATATATAAATAATGTGAGAAGCGTAATTTAATAATGCTATATTGAAAGAAAAACATAGAATACCTTCTCTCTCTCTATGTATATATATATAATTTGAATTTCTTGTACAAAAATAATAAAAGGTAGAAATATATCAATTGATGCTCATCTATTTGCTATAATAACGAGGAAACAAAAACCAACGAGAAAAATAGATCAGAATTCTTACATTTCTCAGATGAGACGATGTTCGGTTCAAAGAGGGAGATGATTGGTTTTTATATACGCAAATATGGCTATTTTTTAAAAGAAAAGGATTTGATTAGTCCGCATCTGGCACGTGGGAGAGGCTAACACACTTAACACACGCGTCACATTTAGATGCGGCGACTCGAGCGAGCAAGAAATGGCTATAGCAGAATAAATAAATAAATGAATAATTAATTTTCAACCCACATGGATCAGTGACTACATCAGATGCATTTGATAATGAGGACAGATCATGCTTCGTCTTATCGCCACATCTCCGCACCGTCAGATAAGAATCAGCATTTCTATATTCAAATTAGTGGGAGATTAAAATTAATCTATAGTTATATATATAACTTAAATTAATTCAACTGATGAATATAACCTCATATATATAATTTTAAAACTATAATACTAATATGATCAAATGATATAATTTTTTTATTTAACATTTAGATGCAGAAGAAGAATTATCTTATGATTAGAATAAATGATGATACTTAATTAAATATAATTAATATTGATAAATCTTATATGTTTAAGTAAAATGATATCAAACAAAATATATTGTTTGCGCTGAAAATCACTAGAATAAAAAATTTACTTTAAATTTGTAAATCCAAAGATACACAGTATTTAAAGATGAACAAGAAAAACTCCGTAAATGTTCACGGAAAACCTCAAAAGAGGAAAATCAAATACCCAAGAAAAGCTTCCACTATGTATCTTTAGTACAAAATCTTCCCGATAACGGGATTACAAAATTATATGAAAGAACAACGACTACGTAGTACGTGTCAGAATAAATTGCTAACGAATAGCAACGATCGAACAACGAGGAAAGGATCGACGATGAAGGTCGCCATGATGGAGACCCAGAGGTTGACAATAATGAGGATCACGGCGGACCGGCTGCCGACGATGGTTGACGACGCCGAGTGGTGGCACGATGCTTAGAGGATCTTCGAGCTTTAGGGCTCTCTCCTCTTGCCGGGCTCCCCTCATATGATGAATGAGGGCGTACGCGGGCGCCGCCTCAGGGAAGGGTGCGTCGGTCGGGCGATCGGCAATGGCCTCGGGTTATGAACGGACACGCGGTCGATGTCAGCGCGCGCGACGCTGGCTCAAGGGAGACCGCTATACGCGGGCCAAGACAGGTCGGCGGCTACCAGCCATGTTCGAGCGTTGGTTGCGGCGGCAAGACACGTACGGGTTCGCCTCACAACCCAAACGCATTTTGATTGCGCAATTTTGGCGATTTTTACTTTTTTTCCCTATAGGGTTTATAAAACCCCTAGAGCTTGGAGAAGGCACACTTTTTCAATGTTCTGCTTCTTCTCTTGAGTGAGGGTCGCTCGGAGATCAAGTCCGTAGCTCATACTGGTTCCGATTTTCCTTCGAAGAGCGTTAACCCTCTTGACCGACCGGTCGGAGGCGATCAAGACTGTAGTTCATATGGCAGGCTGCTTTTCCCTCGAAGAGGCATCGCCTTTGTCGGACACCGTGTTTGAGGCATCAAGGCCATAGCTCATAATGACGAGGCTTTTCCAAAGAGGCGTTGATCGCCTTCGGACCGACCGAAGTTTGAGGCAGATCAAGACGTAGTTCATCTGGCGAGGCTCGGTTTTCCTCGAAGAGGGACCGCTCTATCGACCGATTTTGAGGCGATCAAGGCCCGTAGTTCATTCGGCGAGGCTCCGGTTTTCCCTTGAAAGAGGCGTCGACTGCCCTTGTCGGACCGGAGGCTTATCAAGACCCGTAGTTCATACTGAGGCTTTTTCCCTCGAAAGAGGCGTTGAGTGCCCTTGTCGGACCAGGTTTGGAGGTGATCAAGACCCATAGTTCATACACCGACCGGGTTTGGAGGCAATCAAGGCTCGTAGTTCTACTTTTCTTGTAGGAAATTGGACTTGAGTTTTAATGGATGGTTGAATTGATAACCGCCATGGCTGAGAAGCATGAACCATCGCTCAATGACTCAAAAGTTTGGTGTAATTTCTGAGCATCATTAGAGAGGAGTATCTTCTCTCTCTCTCTCTCTATTTTTTTCATATGTATGTGTATCTTTTTCATCAGATCGTAGGCAAAAAATTTTATCCCAAGCTATCCGTGAGCGAGAGAGTCAAAAGGATAGAAGTATTGGGGTAAGTAAGTCGCTTCACAAAATTTCATTTTTGTCATTTCTTCCTTTTATTTATCATGTATTTTCAGGGTGATGGCGAAGAAAACCCATAACGGATCACATAACGATATATCATCCACTATCACATTAGATAGTTTAATGGTGTCAAAATTTTACTTCAATGAGTTGGTGGCCATTATTGCTAAAAGTCCGATCGAGTCGCTCACCTCCACCGTGGTACTTTACTATTCGAGATGATTCTTCGCGGGACGCGATTCCCTTTGGCTCCCGAGTTGATTGAGATCTTCAAAATATGTGGTGTAGCTTTTTCACAATTTTCATTTCGAGCTTTAGTGATTATCATTGGTTTGACTATCTTCTTTAGAGAGCGTGATGTTACTTTGAACATCAAATACTTGCATCAAATGTGTAGATTCACATGTAATACTCAGGGACGTGTTTCTTATTGGACTATAAAGAATTGGATAGAATTTTCAGCACAAGATCCTTCTAAAAATTGGTCTACTGGATTCTTTTTTGTGAGAAATGAGTGGGGCCTTCCTGAGAGATGGGGAAGATTGAATGACCTTCTAGATCCATTGCTGATTGCAGAGAATGAGATCTTGGCAACTCTTAATGTTCCTGATGTAGAAAGCTTACGATGAGTTACCACATTAGCAAATATATAGTTGAAGATAGAATGTTCAAGGTTGGCCTTTCCATCCGTGCGGGAGATCTCATTCTTTCCACTAAAGAGGTCAAGTAAAGGTGATGAAAGGTCTCCTCATATTCATAGGGTTCTTTCAAGAAGCCCATAAATCGGTGGTGGCAATATTTCTTCCCTAAAGAAAAAGAAGACAAGTGAATACTTTAGATATCTCTGAAGAAGATGTTCGCCTCAGTTGACCGAGAGTTTAGTGCTTCAACTCATGATGGGGAGTTCATTTCTAAGCTCAAGAGGTGTTAAATCACATATGTATTAGGCCAACGGATGAATTGGTACATTGTCTTCTTCTTCTTCTTCTTCTTTTCCCTTCTTTTCTTTTGTGTAATATTTTGATGGTTTTTTTCTTTATAGGTAACTCAAACATTAGGGCGATGGCTCATTTGGGTGTCTCTTTAGACGAGTGGAATCGAATTTGTGAAGGTAAAATATCCGCATAAGTATGAGCGAAAAGATGAGTGCTAAGTCTAAAGAAGTGGCGACTTTGGAGGATCACTAACTGGTGCGTGAACTGAGCTTGCGAACATGTCAACTTCTCTCTCTCGGTCGAGGTGGAGCGCACTCGTGATGAGCTGATTGAGATGGGACCGAGACTCGCCAGAAAGAGAAAAGACTCAAGGCACTTGCAGTGGAGAAGGGAGCTCTTGAACTCGAGAAGAAAGCATTACATGATCATCTTTTTGAGAAGGAGCATATAATGTCAGAAGCGGAAGCAAATGAAATCTCCTTGAAGGCAGTGGAAGACTTTAAGAGCTCTCTGCTTATCGCGGTATAATCGAAGACCATGTTCAGGAAGCTCGTAATCATATTCTTGATGTTGAAGTGAAGGATTTGGAGCACCAATGTTTGGAGGAGGGCTTCATCCAAGGGTTCCTAAAAGGAATCCGCTTAGTGCATCGTAAGACCGGAGCTAGTGTTGAGGTTCTATCTCCCAGCCAAGTGTTTGAATACTCTTCATCAGATTTAGGAGATGAAGGAGTTGAGAGTGAGTCCAAGGGAGCATGTCCTAGTGGTGAGGAGGACGTTGATATCACCAACTGATATGATGTAGCATCACTTGAGGATGCATTTTTTATATGTATTATTATTAGTGTGTATCAGAATCTTGATTCTTTCTTATATCATCATGTTAATACTGTCAATGAATTTTTTTAGATGATACGCTCTTGTTTTATTTTTACCTATCCGGGGTTGTTGGTCAGAATATTATTCGACGACGCTAACCTATACGGATGAGGTTGAATTGAATCCACTGAGAATTTTTGACCAATCCGAGGTTGTTTGCCAAAGTGTTACTGATTGTTAACTGTATGGAAGAGGTTGCGGATGTCCACCAAGGACCTTTTGACCTATCCTAGGTATCAGCCAAAGTGTTACTTGACTTCTTACCTGTATGGAAGAGGTCGCGGGATGTCCACCAAGGACCTTTTGACCTATCCTAGGTATCAGCCAAAGTGTTACTTGACTTCTTACCTGTATGGAAGAGGTCCGATCAAGTCCGCTTGGGATTGATTATTCCCCGATTGAGATACAACGTGAGTTGTATATTTCTCAAGTGGGAGGATTAAATGAAGAAGAAACAAGCTTGTAAGAAAAAAAGCTATAAATTCATTACTCTGATAAGTTTGGTGATACAATCATAAGACGATTTTAACACGGATATGAGTTTTAAGAGGAAATGATGACAACAACAACAAGTCTTTATCCCACTAAGTGGGGTCGGCTACATGAAGAGGAAATGACATGACAAAAATAAAGTAGGGAATTACCGATAATATTTTTGAGATTCTCAATATTCCAAGTTCGAGGTAAAGTTTTCCCTCGATCCTTGAGCTTGAATGTTCCTGGCTTTACCACAGCTATAACCACATATGGGCCATCCCAAAGAGGTGAGAGTTTATTATGTTGAGGGCCTTTGCCTACAGCTTCGAGACTTTATAGGACCAAGTCATCGACAGATACGGGATAAGGTTTTACTCTCCTGTTGAAGTGACGAGCTACCATTTGGTGATAGGAAGAAGTCCGAAGTATAGTCCCACAGGCTTCGCCTGTTTGAGATGTGCTACGTGATGCAAAATTAATGTGAAGATCTTTGCAAAAGGACATAAAGATTTTTCAAGAATTGGGTTCCATTGTCGTTGATGATCTTGTAGGAAGACCAATCGACATACTATATTTTTCAAATAAATTGTTTAGCATTTGCCTCGTGATTTTAGTGAGTGGTTCGCTTCCACCCATTTAGTAAGTAGTCAACGGCTAAAATAATAAACTTTGTTCCCGATGCTATCTAAAAGGTCCCATGATATCAATTCCCCACTGAAAAGGCCACGGGCTTTGAAGGGATGAGAGCTCATGCGCATGTGAGAGAGGTTAGAGTGCAACGACAACTTGCACATTTTTTGTGAACTCTGTGGCATATTTTTCATTGTAGGCCAATAGAACCCTTGCCTTATAATTTTAAGGGCTAGCCTTCCTCAGTGTTCTCCACATATCCCCAGTGAACCTCTCTTAATGTATCGACCTCAAGGGTGAGAGGCATTTGAGGTACCACCAGAAAGCTGCTTGTATAGTTCACCCATAATAGTAAAGTTTGAAGCTTGTCTTGAGATGAGTGCAACTTGGGTCTTCGTGAAGGGTTCCTTCTTGTAGAAAAGATAGGATGGGGTCCATCCACCTAATGTTCCTTTATCTCATTAATTGCTTAAATTAACCATGACCCTTGGATACTAGGAAAATATATTTCTTCAACATGCCTTCTCTTAAATAGATCTCTCATAGTAAATGTAGCAAGCTTGGCAAGAGCGTCAGCTTGAGTATTATTCTCTTGCAGTATGTGAATGATTTGATGTGTCTTGAAATGGGCAAGAAGAGACTTCACCAAGTGGAGGTATTGTGTCAGCTGAGGATTATGAGTACTAAAGTTTCCCTCAACTTGGGAGGCAACAAGTTGAGAGTCAGTGTGGATCACTAAGTCTTGAGCTTCGCAGTCAATGTCAAGTCTCAACCCTACTATGAGAGCCTCATATTCAACCATATTATTAGTTGCAAAAAATTTTAAGTGAAGTCCATACTCTGAGGTATTCTACTGGGGGAAAATAAGTAAGATTCTGCACCGACCACATTCTAAAGCTCCATCAACATAGGGTCCACTAAGAGATGAAAGGCATGTAAGATAGCTCCTCCTGAGTCAAGTGCATTCCACTATAAAGTCCAGTACTTGAGACTTTATAGGTAAGTAAAAATTTATATCAAACTCTCCCAAATCTACAGACCACTTGATTAACCTCCCAGATGCTTTTAGTTTCTGTAGGATGGCCCTTAATGGTAAATGAGTGTAAACGATGATAGTGTGAGCTTGGAAGTATGGACGCAATTTTTGCGCTGAGAAAACTAAAGCCAGAGCCACCTTATCGGCAAGTGGATAATGACTTTCTATATCGAGAATTTTATAATAAATCATTGTATCCCACTTTCTTCTCACACTAAAAGAGCTTATCATGGGAAGAGACTCGAGATATAAGTATAACATCTCTCCTTGAATAGGCTTGGATAGTAGGGGTGGAGATGCTAAATACTCTTTAGTTACTATCACATTCATCGCCCATTAAAATTATTATTTTAGCTCCTTTAATATTTTAAAGAATGATAGGTATTTATCCCAACGGGCTAGAAGGGATAACGAACAATTGCTTATTCAAACGTTGAACTTCTTTGATATTCTTTAGAGGAATCATATCTTTGAGAGCTTTGATTTTCTTGGGGTTGGCCTCTATCCCACAGTGGGTTACCATGAATCCAAGAAATTTTTCTAACGTAACTGCAAAAGTACACTTGGTTTGGTTAAGTCGCATGTTGTAACGTCGAAGAAGATTAAAGCACATTTCTAAGTCAAAAATATGTTGTGCTTTTTTCAAGCTTTTCACTAACATGTCATCCACATATACCTCCAGCACTTGTCTTTAAAACCTTATTCATATGCTGATTGTAAAGAGATTTTTAATCCAAATGTCATAACTTGGTAACAGTATAAACATTTATATGTTTGAAATGCTGTAGCTTCTTCATCCGTTGGTTCATTTTATTTGGTTGTAACCAGAGTAAGCATCCAAAAAATTGAGCATTTGATGTCCAGACGTAGCATCAACCAATTGATCAATTTGAGGAAGAGAAAACTATCTTTCTGCAAGCATAAGGCGAGTGTAATCAATACACATTCTCCATGTTCCATTTATTTTCTTAACCATGACAACATTTGCTAGCCATGTAGGGTAATGTACCTCTCGTATGAATCCTGCTTCTATAAGCTTGTTAACTTCTTGTTCAATAGCTGAGACATGCAAAACTCATTTCTTTTGGATGATTGGTTTGAATGTTGGATCAATCTTGAGGGAGTGCATGATTACATGGTCTACCCGATATCGACTCCAAGCAAAGATGTTTTGATTGTAAGAAGTCTATGTATTTTTTCTTTGTTCGTCGAGAGCAAAGATCCCACTTGCACGCTCAGAGTGGTCATCGATAATGCAAGAGCAAGTCTTCTAAAGCTTTTGGGGTACTTCTTCATCTCAAAATTAAAATCTTCGATGTTGAAGGTCACGAAGAGCGAAGCTTGTCGAGATAACATGATGTTATCGATTTTCACGATTCACTCCAACTCCAACGGGTTGGAAATTTCATCTTAAGATGAGATACTAAGTGACTTCACCAAAATTGATTGGAGGGCCTTCCAAAGATAGCATTATATTAACCGACTTGACCACCATGAATTGGATTAAATGAGCCACTTGTCGAGGAAATTCACCAAGGACAACAAGAAGGGTGATTGTCCTCTACTCATAGGCGATTATCAAACCCGATAATGGTCGCTGTTGGAGCTTTTCCCTAACGCCCATGTTAAGAAATGTGGAGTAATAAGACATCAACAAAACTCCCATTGTCAATCAAAATTCTCTTAACATTATAACATGGGTCACCGATCCCTGTGTTGATGACAAGTGGATCTTGACAAACATGTACTCCTTCTAGAAGTCATTAAAAGTGATGGAATGATCGAAGACTTCTAACTCGCTCTTGAGAGATGAGAACTTGATTAGATAGTATTGGTCCCCCTGCGATTGTTTTAATTTCTCCAACTGTTTGATGATTGTTTTGTTATTTCTGTGATGATTATCTTGGTTGCCCCTCAATTGGATGTATATTTATTTGAGTCGATTGATTCTTCACAAATCGACGTAGATATCATTGTTGAATGAGCCTCACAATTTCTTCTTTGAGTTGTTTGCATGCCTCAGTAGTATGTCCACGACTTCGATGGAAATGACAATATCTCCGATTTCAATTTGGTTTGGAGGGCCCTTGATATTTTCTTCATCTCGAAAGGTTAACATAAGATGTATTCATGATGTATTCCTTTTAGTGGTTCACGCCATTGATATGGGGTGGAGGGAGATCAACGCCTTATTGCTTCTTTGATGTGGATCAAGAACGCATTCCTCTACGCTTTTCGTAGATTACTCAAATTATTTCGATGGCAAATTTTAAGAGATTTATGCTTCCACACGATGAACCATACGAAATGACCGGTCTCGATTAGTGATGAGTAAAAGGTCTACGAGTCCTCCAAGGAAAACTCCTCTTAATAGTGTATCACTTGGTATTTGACAGCTTGGAACCCCGGAAGTATTCCTTAAGTGATTCACCCTCATTCTAACGAATGTTGGAGAGATGAGAGAATCTTTAATGATCTTTGCAATGAACTATTCCATAAAAATCTAATTGTAAAGACGGATAATCTTGGAAGAGTAACAAGTGAGCTTGCCCATGAGGTGGATTTGCGGGTGAGCGCACGTGATGGATGAGAACTAGTGTCAAGGAGATCGATCACCACGTGAAGGAGGAACTTCATTGTTAAGGAAATTAGCATTTTGACCTCCCGCTAAAGATCGATCTTGGGGGAGGTGTGTTTGCCGTGGTAATGGCCGTTGTGTTCCTCTCAAAAGTCGGATCATCTCATTTTGAGACTCTTTCATTCGGCGGACACGATCTTCTAAAGAGATCCCTATTGCACCTTCACCGACAGGGTCACGTCTATTAGGGGGGAGTGAGGCAGAAGCTTGGCGTCCTTGGTTCAAGGATTGATTTTGAGAGTGATGGGAGTTGGAGCGAGGCTCTGATTGTAATGGCCATAATGCGGTGTTCACGAAATTGTGATTGATGGATTCTCTTTCCACAGACGGCAAATATGCTAGAAACATGAGTAAAAGTTTACTTTAGCTTTGTTGTGAAATCCAAAGACACATAAAGAGTGAACAAGAAAACTCAGAAATTTTCACGTGAAAAACTTCAAAAGAAGGAAAAATCATGGGGCTAGCAATAAAAAGCTTCCACTATGTATGTTCGTAAAAAATCTTCCGACAACGGATTATAATTGTATAAGAAAGAACCACTATGTCATGTGGTAACAATCTAATAGAATGGCTAAACAACGAGAACAATGACTAATGATGAAGGTCGGCATGATGGAAACTGGTTGACGATGATGAGGATCGGCGATTGACGGATGCAATGGCGGCTATGATGGTCTGAGTCGACATGTTTTGGAGGATCTTCAAGCTTTAGGGCTCGCTCCTCTCTCTGCTTGTCATAGATGAATGAGACTATTTATAGGGAAGTCTGTAGCATAGCAAAACACCACTCCACTTCATCGGACGGCTCAAAAGATTTGATCATTTGATGTATTTTAAATATTTGGATTCTCAAATGAAGTCAAAATTTTGAGATCTTGTTAATCCTCCGAGACGCCGATTTGACTATAAACACTCCATAATGAATTTGAAGTAAGATCTGGGAAGCAGGGAATTTGCAATGAAAGCGATTTGGTCAATAGGGCTAATCATTTACAAACTTATCAACATTTAATTAAATAAAAATTAAAAACTAAAACCGCAAACGTTTTCCACAAACTCTATCCAAACGTAATTTAGTAATTAGGTAATATTATAAGTAAAAAGACTAAAAGATGACTAAAAATATTCACTTGTGTAACGCTTCCATTTCAAACTATTGCATTAAATTCAATAATTAAAATATATTATAGACTATTTGAATTGGGCAATGCCACTAGTGTTTGCATATATATATATATATATATATATATATATATATATATATATATATATATATATATATATATATATATATATATATATATATATATATATATATATATATATATATATATATATGTCTATAAAACCCCTTGGGCCAAGGGGGAGTCACACTTTCCAGCTCTAATATTTCTACTTAGTGAGGATCATTCTGAGGTGATAGGATTTGATTCGATTTTCTCGAAAAGAGGCGTTAACCGCCTTTTCAATTGATATTAGTTCATACGAGGCTAGTTTTCCCTCAAAGATTGATCTGACCGAATGTTTGAGGGGATCAAGACTGTAGTTCATAACGAGGCTAATTTTCTCGATATATGTTGACTATTGTCAACCGATCTAAAGGCTATTCATACAAAGCTTAATTTTTCATTTAACCGCCATGACCGACTGGTTAAACCATTTAAAGATGAAAAATAAACGGCCAACATTTTGATAAAAATTAGGTGGTAAAATATGTGAAATCCAATATTACGGCGGTGGTGACCATGATGGTTGGCGATGAGGTATTCGGCAACAATGAATGGTATTCAAAAGAATGACCGATGGTGACCAAATCCAGCGATGGTCTGATGGTGGTTGGTGGCCGGGAGTGGTCAGAAATATTATTAGATAAATAATGAATGACGGAGATTATAAATTGACATGATACAATACGATATGGTGGCGTCGAAATGGTCGGCTAATAGACGGTATATATATATAATCGAGTCGACGGGATGAACGAGGTGACCGTGAGATTGTATGGTTATTTTCTTTGACCTATCCGAGGTTGTTTGTCGACTAATGGCGTTAATATAAGAAAAGAAAGTACATTGAGGATTTAGATATCCGGGTTGTTTGTCGAAAGTTACCCGACGTTAACCTATATGGAAGAAGAATAATCCGAGGATTTTACCTATCGGAGGTTGTTTGTCGCTGTGTGACTCGGACGTAAACTGTATAGTGGTCAATTGAATGCTGAAGATTTTTGATTTATCCGGTTGTTTGTCGAGTGTATGCGATGTTAACGGAAGAGGCCGTGATAAGTCCACCAAGGACATTTTGACCTATCCTAGGTTGTTTGTCAGAGTGATGACGTTAACCTGTATAGAAAAGGTTGAATTGAATCCTCTTAGAATTTTAGACCCATCCGAGGTTGTTTGTCAGAGTGTTACCCGATGACGTTAACTGTTGGAAGAGGAAGGGAAGTCCACCAAGGACCTTTGACGTATCGTTGTTTGTCGGTGATGACATTAACCTATAGGAAGAGGTTGAATTGATTCCAGAGAATTTTGACCCATCCAAGGTTGTTTGTCGAGTGTTACCCGATGATGTTAACGCGGTGGAAGAGGCCGTGGAAGTCCACCAAGAACCTGACCTATCTAGTTGTTTGTCGAGATGACATTAACCTATATGGAAGAGGTTGTATTGAATCCGCTGAGAATTTTTGACCCATCCGAGGTTGTTTGTCAGAGTGTTACCTGATGATGTTAACCTGTATGGAAGAGGTCGAATTGAATCCGTTGAGAATTTTTGACCCATCCGAGGATGTTTGTCAGAGTGTTACCCGATGACGTTAACCTGTATGGAAGAGGTCGTGGGAGGTTCACCAAGGACCTTTTGACCTATCCTAGGTTGTTTGTTAGAGTCTTTGCTCGATGATGTTAACCTGTATGGAAGAGGTCGAATTGAATCCGCTGAGGATTTTTGACATATACGAAGTTGTTTGTCAGAGTCTTTGCTTGATGACATTAACCTGCATGGAGTAGGTGCGAAGTTTTGATCTATCCGAGGTTATTTGTTAGAGTCTTTGCTCGATGACGTTAACCTATATGGAAGAGATCGAATTGAATCCGCTGAGGATTTTTGACATATCCGAGGTTGCTTGTCAGAGTGTTACCTGATGACGTTAACCTGTATGGAAGAGGTCGAATTGAATCCACTAAGAATTTTTGACCCATCCGAGGTGGTTTGTCAGAGTGTTACCCGATGACATTAACATGTATGGAAGAGGTCGTAAGAGATCCACCAATGACCTTTTGACCTATCCTAGGTTATTTGTCAGAGTCTTTGTTTGATGACATTAACCTGCATGGAGTAGGTACGATGTTTTGATCTATCCGTGGTTGTTTGTCAGAGTCTTTGCTCGATGATGTTAACTCAGATAAGAGATCAAATTGAATCCATCGAGGATTTTGACCTATCCAAGGTTGCTTGTCAAAGTATTCGCTCGATGACATTAACCTATGTGGAATGGGTCAAATCAAAATATTTGTTTGAGCGTGTAGCCAAAGTTGCTCCTTGACCTTTATCTTTCTCATTGGTATTACTGAGTTGCTTCTCAAACTGATAATCAATTAGATATCCAGAATATTGATTTGGATAATCTTTTGAGATTAAGAGTTTCCCCCTAGTTTAAAATCTGAAGGAATGAAGTTTAATGAATCTTCATTCTTCGCTTGCGCTCCTTAAAAGCTTGAGATGCTCCACCTCGATGGTAGTTTTGATCTTGTTGGGAAACTTGGTCGCCATATAAGATGAAATAATGGGAATCCACAAACGGCCAAACTATTATGCTAGAAAACTAGTAGAGTAAAAGTTTACTTTGCCTTGTTGTGAAATCCAAAGACGCAGTGTATTTAAAGTGAACAAGAAAACTCCAGAAATTTTAATGTGGAAAACCTCAAAAAGAGGGAAAAAAACCACGGGGCCTAGCCCAGTAAACAACTTCCACTATAGATTTATTTTAGAGTACAAGTTTTCCCGATAACGGGATTACATAATTGTATATGAGAAGACAATGGAATCCCAAAATCGACAACAATAGTCATATAGTCAGCCAGTTGTATAAAGTGGTATGATGATGGTGAATAGGGAACACCACGATGAAGGTCATCATGATGGAGACCGACGGAGATTGACGACGGTGAGGATCAGCGGCGGCGGCAGTGGTTGACAACCATTGAGTGGTGGCATGATTGTGTTTGGAAAATTTTCAAGCTTTAGAGCTCTCTCCTCTCTCTTGCTTGGCCCCCTTTATATGAGGAATGAGGGGCTATTTATAGATTGGAGGAGTGGCGGCTCTATAAATACATGCAAAATCTGAACCACTCCACTTCATCGGACAGCTTAGAATGATTCCTTTGATCATTTGATATATTTTAAGGATTTGAATGCTCAAATGAAGTCGGAATTACAAGATCTTGTTAGATTCGGCTCGTCAAGACGCTCAATTTGACTATAAACACTTCATGTTTAAGAGTCGATTGATAATAAGCGCTTGATCTCGGTTATTCTTGATTCAGAATCAGATTGCTTTCGACATCAAGATTCGTGCTTCGACTAGTGAAATTTTCAGAGTCATATATATATATATATATATTGTTCAAGTACATACTTGAGTGAACCAAACATCCGTTTCTAAAATATCAAGAAATTGAGAATAAAAAGTGCAAAATTAAGAAATATTAATTTGACTGAGGAGCTGAGGAGTGACCGCAGTGATGGATAGATTAATTGAACTCCGTCGGTAATTGATCAATCGCAATCAACTCGCCGTATGAAATTGGTAGAAAAAGTTATAAAAACCCCCAAAAAACAAAGCTATATGTTATTTATTAATTATGATTTCATTGGGGATCAACTAAATCATCGATCATCATTCATCAACTTATCGATCCGATACATACTTTTTAAATGTAATATTAAAAGGATGCAATACATATAAAATGAAAATATTCTATGTTATCATTTTATTTAAAATTCTATAAATATAAAAAAATATTTTTTATTTTGATTAAGTAAAATAGTATTATTAGTGATGATAGATGTGATGAAAGTAGCTAGTGAGGAGCTGAGAGTAATAGGCATTAAGTGGCAAATGACAATGATGAATGGTGATAGGCCATTGCCAAAGAATTGATAGTGAGAGAAGAGCATGACCATTTGTCTAAGTTAGAGTGTATTTCCAAATGTATTAGAATTAAACTAAAAAGTGTATTTTAAATACACTGTATTTTAAATGCACCAACAAATTATAAGAATTTCAATTTTCTAAAATGTACTCTACAGTACTGTTGACCTCCATATGTGTTCCACAAAGTCAAAGTCAGGCCTACATGTCTAACTCGACGGAATTTGGAAGCGACAGTGCGCAAATTGAGGCTAAAAATGAACTAAACGTCATCGAAAATAGTCGAAATGACTTCCGATTGATGAATAGACTTCCATCGTGTTCAAAATGTTGAAATTGGCCAGGATATAAATATTGCATGACTTGATGATCAACCGATCAAGCGCTCGAGTTATCAATGCATCAACATGTATATCGAGGTCAGGAGGCGCCAATGAGGATCAAACGACCTCCGTTCGTAAAATTGATCACACCATTGACTTTGAAATGCCAGAATCTATCAAATAAGATGTTTACACTCAATTCGGACGAGTCTGCATGAAAATCGAGCGATCGAAGGCAACGACGCATTTTGAGTCAAACGCTCAATTTGCCGACTAACCAAATGCCTCCAATTATAAACGGATCGTGCCATTGTTAAGATAAATGAAATTACCCTAAATTGATATATATATTGACTATGCGCATTTATTGGCACGAAATCCACTTTAAAATTATTTAATAAATTTTAAATTATTTAAAAATCCCCAAATTACCCTCCATTTCCGCCAATTTTCAGTTTTCTGAAAAAAAAGAAATAAAAAAGAAAATAGAAAAAAAACTGAATAGCAACTCCCCCCATTTTTTTCCTGATTTTCTCCACACTTTCTCATTCTGCAACTTCCCCTCCTCATTACCACTCTTTTCTCTCCGCTTCTCTCTTAGAAGCAAGAAAAAGGTAAATCCCCTCCTCTGATTTTCAATGATTCCTCCCCACACACGGCCAATTCCACCATTTTCAAGATTTTCACAATTGCTCCAACCGACCAAAACCTAATCCCGCCGGCAGTAAACCGAACGGCCGAACACGCTACCGCCCGAGAACAAGAAGTACTACACTTAGCTAAACTAGCTAAGAAAATGGCAAGTATGAACGGTGATTATGTCATGATCGGCATATTTACTCGATGAGTCTTAGTGTCAATAAAGTATCAATCCCCGCAGGTAGATGGGTTACCAAATCTGAGCCAGCAGGATGCAACCCAGGTTGCTCCTCATACTCCCTAAAATCAACAAGAAGTTATACCAATAAGAGCTAAGAATGAAATTGCCTCAGAAAAGCTGTGTGAAGCCTTTGTTGTAGAAGAGTCACATGATTGGAGGTAATCCTTCATCGACTACTTTAAAGAAAATTACCAAGTAATAAATCATCTTACTCAAATCGAGAAGATTACATTATGTCACAATATGTAATTGTGGATCCTTTGAACAAACTACGATGAGGTGTAGATGAAGCTAGCAAAGTGATGATTGAAGTTCATGAAGGACTTTGTGGTACACATCGGTCGAGTCCCAAGATGGCATAAAGATTAAAGGATGGGTTATTATTGGCCGTCTATGGTGAGAGATTGTATTAATCACGCTAAGAAATATCATGAGTATCAAGTACATGAGAATCTAATCCATCAACCTCCAAATCCATTACACCCAACAATAGCATCCCGACCATTTGAATGTTGGGGTATAGATGTAATTGGACCAATCGATCCACCATGTTTGGTCATCAAGATGATTGATTATTTTCTCTAAGTGGGGAGGCTACTCCATTTAAAGAAGTTCTGCGTGAGTGATCAACTTCTTCACACATAATGGTCTATAGATTTTCATGGAAAAATTTTCTTTTGGCTTTCATTTTCAATATACACAGATTTTTGATTCAAAGACATTTGGTCAAGACATAGTTTCAAGAATATCCTTAAAGAGAAGGCTACCAAATAGACTCTAACTGGCAAAAAAGCCACTCCTGGTTGGTTGGGCTTCTTCTTGAGAAGGCCTTCACTAATCAATATCAGATGAAAATGCCCCTCAGCTTGAAAAGATGTCTAGTGAATTTCACATTAGAAGTTTCAAGAGGTTCTGAGTGGATTCTTTAATTATTTTTCATTGGTGCATCAAGAAGACAATATTTTTTGGGTACTATTTTTACATGAAAAAAGTATTCCACAAAGTCTAGAATATTTATATATCTATACTTGGGTTTTCAAGTACAATAGAAATCCCACATAGGGGCATTTTAGTTATATTCATGTTGTACATATCTTTTATGGTACATCAATTTAATTGAATTTTATTTCATTGTTGAAAATTCTCTTTTTAGATCTTTGAAAGATATATTTTTTGAAAATTGTATAAAGAGAATATTTTTTATGAGTCCCTTGAATCATTTTGTATCAAGCTTGGAGAAACATCTACCTCAAATCCTAAGTCTAGACATGGATGGGTTCAAATGAAAACAAACATAAATGGAGATTCTGGTCTCTCCTCATAAACGAGAAAACGCGTGGTGGAAAGCCCAATTCGTTACGATGACAAAACACCAATCCATTACATCTTAAGTCAGACTGGATGGGTTCTAAGGTCGGAACTCAACAAGCCCAAATATGGCCGAGTTGTTGACGCTCTCCTCACTCAACATGCCGTAAGAAAAGGCCGTAGTGAAAGAGCCCCTGCTCATCAGTCTGATGATGATAGATGTTCAATCTCAAACTAGATTCATCTTAGTGATTATAAGCAACCAAGATCCAAGAGATCTCTACGCGATCGGAATTAAGGCAAGCTAAGAAAATGCTCAATTCGAGCTTAAATCAATCTTCATATTACCCGGGGTGATATCTCAATTTATTCTCAAATGATCTGATCAAGCTTGAAGCACATATCAAAGTCTATCTCCGCGTCAAGTCAGCAAAAGCATAGACTAAGCAATTCTATAATTCAAACAAAGCCGATGGCCGAACTAAAGGAATTTTGTTGTTATTTAGTCTGTTAAAGCACACGGTGCTAGATTAATAACTCAACATTGACTCTACATAAGCCGGAAGGTTGGGTCATCCATATGTATCCTTCAACGAATCCGTCAAAGCAACAATCACAGGGTTCATGGAGTGCATACACTTCTTGACAAGGTAATATTGACAAATCAGGTCAATCCTTCATCAAGTCCGTCAAGCTCAAAGCTAGGACAGAAGGAATTTCAAATCCGTTTAAGTACGTATAAATCGATTCCCAAGTGGAGTCATTCATCAAAACAAGCAGACCAATTCCTCCGTCAAACCCAACCAGGCATGAAGCTTGGGTTGGAGGAGACTCAAATATATAATAACATAAAAGAAAGAGATCTTCAGCAAAGTCATTGAAGCTGATAGTAGATAGTGAAAGAACTCCTATCTATCCGACAAGTCGATTCTGCCAAATCACTCAAGTCTGTCATTTAGCATGTCCTGAATAAGGCAGCATACTAATGACAAATCCTATCAAAAGCTCCCTAAGCTATTGCAATTGAAGCTAAAATGATCAAAGTCCTATGGCCAGCCCAAAAGGTCAACCAGTTTTCAACAAACGTGACTCGCTTCATGCCCTAATCACATTTGTTGGGGGCATTTGTTGACCTCCATATGTGTTCCACAAAGTCAAAGTCAGGCCTACATGTCTAACTCGATGGAATTCGGAAGCGACAGTGTGCAAATTGAGGCTCAAAATACACTGAATGTCATCGAAAATGATCGAAATGACTTTCGATTGATGAACAGACTTCATCATCGCATTCAAAATGTTGAAATTGGTCAGGATATAAATATTGCATGACTTGATGATCAACCGATCAAGCACTCGAGTCATTAACGTGCATGCACACATATCGAGATAAGGAGGCACCGACGAGGATCAAACGATCTCCATTCATGAAATTGATCATACCATTGGCTTTGAAATGCCATATATCAAATAAGATTGTTACTCAATTCGAGAGTGCGTGAAAATCAAGCTATAAAGGTGACGTATGCATTTTAAATAAATAGGCTCAATTTGGTGCCGACTCAAACTAAATGGCCTTCGATCACGAAACGGATTGCTCCATTGGGTTCAGAACAATGAAATTATCCTAAATTGATATATATATATATATATATATATATATATATATATATATATATATTATCGATAAATCCACCTTAAAATTATTTAAAAATCCCCAAATTACCCTCCATTTCCCCCCATTTTTAGTTTTCTGAAAAAAAAAAATAAAAAAGAAAATAGAAAAAAAAAAACTAAATAATCACTCCCCCCATTTTTTTCCTGATTCTTTCCCCACTTTCTCATTCTACAACTTTCCCCTCCTCATTACTCCCACTCTTTTCTCTCTCCTGCTCTCTCTCTCCGGTCGGAAGCAAGAAAAAAAAGGTAAATCCTCCCCACTTGGATTTTCAGTGATTCCCCCCTCCGCACGCGGCCAAGTCCGCCGTCGCCGTTTCGCTACATTTTCGCGCGCATGCTTTTGGTGCAACGCTGCGGTTGAACCAGCGACCTCCGATCCGGCCTATTGTGACCGTTGCCCGCCAGCTCCACCGTTCTGTGCAGCCCGGACCAAACCGACCCACTCACAGTTCCTCCTCTGTCTCGGTCTGCTGGTGAACCGTATACTCCCGTTCCTTCGCTCCCCATCCGACCGCATTCACGCCGACTGCGTGACCAGATGCCACACCACGCCTCTGGCCGTTCTGGGTACCCCATGATCAGATGCAAGTCGACCCGTGTCTGCCAGCCTCCTTTATCATGCACCATCGGCCAGCCTCGAAACCCATTCATCCCATGGCCCTAGCCCAGCAAACCAGCTGCCCACTACTGATTAAACTACAGCCCACTATTTTGGCCCATTTGCATAATCAGCCGCAAATCTATTATATCGCAATTTCATAACATCCAAATTTGCGTTTTTTCGCCAAATCGGGGAAGAACATCGTCGATGGGAGAATTCTTCTTCGATTTCTAGCTTCCCTCACTTTCACCACCCGTTTGCCATTCGTCGGGAAGAATATCATCGGTGAATTCTTCTTTTGATTTCTGCGCACCCCACACTTTTAGTCATTTTGTGCAGTCAAAGAATCGGGTAGATTCTTCTTTCGATTTTGGTGTGCACTTACCTTGCATTCCCAATCGCATTCCTCAACCGCCTTTTTCCTAGCAGAGCATACAAAACATGTCGAATATGTGAGATGTGAATATATATATATATATATATATATATATATATATATATATATGTTTCTTCTGGTTTGAAGACCTCATTTATCGGTAGAGTGAGGGATGAAAAGAGTGGTGTCATGAACCGCCATTCCTTAGTAGGACATACCGAGTAAGCCACCACTTGTTAGATGTCACTCCCCCTAGATGAAATGTTGCCAAAATTTTGTCTAATTTCAGACTTAGAAAAAAAAGGGGGATGAATATATATTGCATTGTATGTCTTTTTGTCAAGGCCTCGTTGTGCTTTGTATGAGATGAAAATGGTCATGGTGAGACACCACTCTTATGGGGCATATGAGCAAGCCAAAAACACCCACGATGCCCCATATGGGGATGATCAGGTCTAATTTCAAATCTTTTAACTTAGAAAAAAGTGGAAAATAAAATGGGTTAACTTAAAGGGCGCTAAATGGGAAACCTTGCAACTAATTTTAAATTAAAAAAATGTCAAATAAGAAAAAGGGGGGAAATTAAAATGATATACGACATGTATAGAAACAAAACAAAATAGAAAAAATGGTGAAAAGCACTTACAAAATTTATCGAAGCAGGATTGAAAGCCCACTGAAGTTCCTTACCGCTCCCGTTCAAATACCCTAGCTCTAACCTTTCAAGAAAATGGAATGGAATAAGCAACTCCCCTTAGCCTTATTTATAGAAATTGGAAGAAGAATAAAGAGGGAAAAATCAAATTTAAATAAAAGAGGGGGGAAATCAAACTTAAACAAAAGAGGGAAAATCAAATTTGAACAAAAGAGGGGAAAATCAAATTTGAACAAAAGAGGGTGAAATCAAATTTGAATAAAAGAGAAAAATTAAATTTAAACAAAAGAGGGGGAAATCAAATTTGAATATAAGAGGATGTTGACCTCCACATATGTGTCATATATCAAGACAAGCCCACAAGTTAAATTTGATGGACTTCGGAAGCGATAGTGCGTAAATCGGGGTTCAAAATGCACTAGACATCACCAAAAATGGTTGAAATGACCTCTGATCGAGGAACGGACTTTGCTGTTGCATTTAGAATGTTCGATCAGAATATATACATTGCAAAATCTAACAATCAATCGATTAAGCGCTCAAGTTGTGAACATGAATACACATATATCGAGCTCAGGAGGCACCGACGCAAGTCAAACGACCTCCGTTCACAAAATTGATCATGCCATTAGCTTCAAAATATCAAAATCTTCCAAATAAGATTGTTCGCATTCAATTCGAATAAGTCTGTGCAAAAAAATCGAGTGAGCGAAAATGGCGACGCGCATTTCGAGCTAAAATTGACTCAATTTAGCGCCGACTCGAACCAAATGGCCTCCGATCATGAAACGGACCGCGCCATTGCATTCAGAACAATGAAATTACCTTAAATTGATATATATATCGGCTATGTGCATTTATCGGTGCGAAACCCATATTAAAATCATTTAAATTAATTTAAAATTAATTTAAAAAATTCCCAAATTGCCCCTCATGCAATAACCTTTCCCCCTATTTTCAGTTTTCTGAAAAAACTACTTTAACTTAAAATTAAAAAATTGAAAAGAAAAAAAAAACTCCTACCTCCCATTTTGAGCAGAAAAACTCCCCCTCATTCGGTAACTCCCTCCTCATTCCCTCCCACTCTCTCATTCTTCCCTATTCTGAAAAATTCCTCTCCAATTTCTGTTTCTCTCTCCAAAAGCCCTCTCTCACGTCCAAGGTTTGAAGACCTCGTTGTGCTCAGTAGGGCTGACGGGATGAAAAAATAGGTGGTGTTGCAAGATCCCATATGAGCATCAGAGTAAGCCAAACCAGGTTAGATGTCGCTCCACGAATCTTTGCAGAATTTTGTCCAATTTCCAGACTTAGAAAAAAATAGGGGATAATCATATATTGCGTTATATGTATTCTTGAAGATTTGAAGACCTCGTTGTGCTCAGTAGGGCGCGACGAGATGAAAAAAGAAGGTTGTGGTGTCATAGAACCACTCACGCTTCAGTGGGGCGTGTCGAGCAACAAAATACCCGATCTTACATGGGAAGGAGGAGGTCAGAAATTGCGACAAATCTTTTAACTTGAAAAAAAGGGACGGTAAAATGAACTAACTTAAATAGAAAAACTTGTAGCTAAACTTGTAGCTAATTTTGAACTAAAAAAAAATCAAATAAGAAAAAGGGGAAATTAAAATGATATACGACATGTATAGAAGAAAAACAAAAAAAAAAAGAATGGTGAAAGACACTTACAAAATCTATCGAAGTAGGATTGAAAGCCCACCAAAGTTTTAACCTCTCCCTTTCAAACGTCCTAGCTCTAACCTTTCAAGTAAATGGAATATGATAAACATCTCCCCTTAGTCTTATTTATGAAAATTAGGAGATCAAAAGAGGGGGAAAACCAAATTTAAAGAAAAGAGGGGAAAACCAAATTTAAACAAAAGAGGAGAAAAAAATCAAATTTGAGGGTAAATGTTCTTCTTAAAATGACAAACTAAATTATCCTTTGAACCCATAGCATCAAAATGCCTTCTTAGCCAGGATGCAACTCTTTTACAAGCGAGACGATACTAAATCAAAATCTACAAAAATAGAAGGTGATACTAAATCAAAATCTACAAAATCATAGAGCCCTTTGATTTAAAACTAAGAATTTCATTCTAATTATGATTTTAAAATCAATGATTTCATTAATTAGATGAAATTACTAATATAAATACCATGTAAACACTATCTTTGAATGCTTAAATTCGAGTGTCTGAGGATGCTGCGCGGGTTGCTTCCCGGTTTAGTCTTATGACTGGGTCCGGGTTAACAAAATCTAAAAACTAATAAAAGGAGTTTCAAATCAGTGAAATATCTAAGAAATTGATTTTGTCATGTGACAGTAGATCTAATCCTCTGTTAGCTGCTAAACAGAGTTGACAGGATCTAATATTGCTAAACATATTCTAATTAATCAATCTTTTTAAAATCAATTTTCAAATATCAATCAGAAATTGCTTAAATGAAACTCTATCATTAAAAACTTAAACTAAACTCAATCTATCCACCTTTCACAATTGTTTATCGGGGGTGACAAATTAAGAAAAAACTTTAGCTCACAAAGGAGCCAATGCCAAATCAAGTGTTCTGCTATGTTCACTCTCAATCAATCTCTTGCCGATGGGGCGTGGGCGTGTCCTCTAACTGTGTGGCTTGGCCAATAGGCTCCATATGAAGCAGTTATGACCGAGTCCTCATGGTGGTTTGGCGGTCCATTATATATTACGATCACCATAGTATGCTCCCAATGGCTCTGCCCTTTGAGTTGTGAATCATAGGGTATACTTGATAAGGCAAACAACCCTCTGTCAGCTAAGGTAGACTTAAGACTATCTCCTTAGACAAACACCACCCCAAGTCTACAAGGATTCTTGGACGATGTAACTCATGTGTTGTTGATGAGGATCCTTCTGTCAGGTTGGGTCGACTACCTCCGCTGACTAAGTAGACTAGGGACCGCGACTGCCCGGGATGACGGAACCATGGGATCTAGATCGAGCACGTCATCATTCCCCCAACCATCGTTTAAGCTAAAATGATAAATTTCATATCTTAAACTCTAAAACTCCACATGCTGCTACTACACTGTGCATTTTGCAATCTAACGACTAGCCTTAATCAAAGTTCTCTCTCACTTATTGGGAGGGGTAATTAACTATAGGGGCTTGCGCCTATAGGAAACCTAGAACCAGATCTAAAGTCCTCACCAAATGAGGATGAAATCTCTAGGTAGGGTCTTATCAACTATTCCATCTGCCTTCTGAAAATTACACCGACACTTTAAACCACTCTCTTTATCGAAGAGGTCGGTGGCGAATTTTCGTAGGAGAAAAATCAAATTTAAACAAAAGAGGGGAAAATGAGAATTACTTTGAGGAGTAAATCTTCTTCTTAAAATGACAAATTAAGTTATCATTTGAACCTATAGCTTCAAAATGCCTTCTTCGCCACTGGATCTACAATTCTCCGTACAAGTAGATAAAAAGCGATACTAAATCAAAATCTACAGAAATAGAAGGCTATCTAAATCAAAATCTACAATAATCATAGGGCTTTCTTTAATCAAAAATCAAGGAATTTTATTCTAATTATGAATTTTAAAATCAACGGAACCACTAATTAGATGAAATTAGTTAAGCTATAAATACCTGCATGTGCTTGGACATAGAGATTTCAAGTGCAAATGTTAATGTCTAAAAGGCTGCGCAGGCTAAAGTTAGAATTAAATGAAAATACAAAATCAATCTCATAATTCAAACATAAAATTACCTAAAATTACAATACACCCGCATGGGCCCCGACACTATGCTAAATGCTTAAATTCAAGTGTCGAGGATCTTTGAGGTTGTTTCGGTTTAGTCTTACGGGCGGGTTCAAAACCTAAAACCTATAATAAGAGTTTCAAATTAGTGAAATATCGAGAAACTGATTCTATCGATATGATAGATCTAATCCTCATTATCGCTAAGCGAGTTGACGATCTAAATGCTTAAACATATTCTAATTAATCAATTTTCAAATATCAATCTGAAACTGTTTAAATGAAATTTTGTCATTAAAAACTTTAACGTCTTAGAACTGTGCAAATATTCTAAATACACTCGCATGTGCCCCGACACTATGCTAAATGCTTAAATTCAAGTGTTTGAGGATACTGCGCAGGTTGTTTCCGATTTAGTCTTAGGTGTGGGTTAACAAAACCTAAAAATTTATAATAAGAGTTTCAAATCAGTGAAATGTCTGAAAAACTGATTCTGTCAAGTAATAGTAGATCTAATCCTCAGTTAGCAGCTAAACAGAGTTGACAGGATCTAAAGCTCTTAAACATATTCAAATTAATTAATTTTTTAAATCAAATTAAATATAAATTTAAAAATGTTCAAATGAAACTCTATCACTAAAAACTTAAACTAAACTCAATATATCTACCTTCCATAACTGTTTATCGGGGGTGACAAACTAAGAAAACTCTAGCTCACAAAAGAGCCAATGTCAAATCAAGTGTTATACTATGTTCACTCTCAATTAATCTCTTGCCAGTAAGGACGTGACCCGTGTCCTCTGACTGCGTGGCTTGACTAGTAGGCTCCGGATGAAGCGATTACGACGAGTCCTCGATGGGTGGTTTGGGGTCGCTCCATTATATTATGATCACGACCGTAGCTTCGTATGCTCCCAATGGCTCTGCCCTTTGAGTTGTGAATCATAGGGTATACTTGATAGAGCAAACAACCCTCTGTCAGCTAAGGTAGACTTAAGCCTGTCTCCTTAGACAAATACCACCAAGGTCTACAAGGATTTCTTGGACGATGCAACCCATGTGTTGCTGATGAGGATCTTCTGTCAGGTTGGGTCGACTACGTCCTCTGACTAAGTAGACTAGGGATCGGGATGGCGAACTATGGGATCTAGATCAGACGCGTCATCATCCCCAACCATCCCGGTTTAAGCTAAAATGATAAATTTCATATACTAAATTCTAAAACTCTATATCTTTCTTCTCTTGCTACATTTGCGTTTAACGATCTATTAATCAAAATTCTCTCTCACTAATTGAAAGGTAATTAACTATAGGCTTGCTATAGGAAAATCTAAAGTTCTTGCCAAATGGGATGAAATCTCTGTGATCTTATTTTACTCATCTTGAAAATTACATGGCACTTTAAAAACTCTTTTTTTGTCGAAGAATTTTTGATAAGACATTCAAAATATTGTAGACTAAATAGCCTTAAAATATTTTTTTAATGAACCGACATATATAGATATGTATTTTCAATCAAGATAATTATATATATATATATATATATATATATATATATATATATGTATATATATATTCATTATTTTTTAATGATTCTTTCATTGTTGTTTAAATGTTGAAATATAATGAAACAAAAATTTATAATTATCATAATTTTTAGTTTTAGTTTTATTGGACATTATGGTTGGAATGAAAATATATATATCTCAAAATAATTAATTAAAATTATGATAATCATGGATTCAAAACATAATTGTTGTATACTTCTCAAATTAATGAACGTTTTCGAGCAGCAATTGATCAATATTATTCACATCTTCTCTCTCTCTCTCTCCAAATAAGTAAATATTATAAATTATGCTCGATGTTTAATAAAAATTTGTAATCCATGACTAAAAACTTACACCTTATTATTATTATTTATTAATCCATAGATAGTTATGAACTAGAGATTAAATACTCTTATATTATATTTATGCGACTAAACTTTGACAAACTATTCAGAATTGAATCTATCCATTCTTGCCCTTCCAAAACCAATGGAGCTTGACAGGAGAAGCACTTTCAGTGTTGAACATCCAATATTGTAGTCTTGTAGAGGTTAAATGTAGCGGAAGAAGCAGATAAAGAGAGAATGAAGAAAGGCTCAACTAACAATTGCTTTGAATTCATCTTTTAAAACTAATTACAATATGGCAGTACATTAAATTTTCCTTTATTTATATGTCATGAGTTGGTCAAAATGAGTTCGGTGATGACTTTCCGGAAAACTACTACTTATATTTGTATATATATATGCTATTTATATTTTCAAAGTGAAGGCAACTCAACTTCAAGTGAAAAAACTGCTTACTTCAAATATATGAATAGGTGGCTTTAGTCACCATCTTATAGGTAGTTATCGACCATAGAGCTTCTACTAGCTTGGTATGCCATTCTTTCTTATTTTAAATCTTCTTGGCGGTTTGACTAATGTTTTATTGAAGGCCTCAAACAAACTATTTTCTTGGATTATATATTGAGTATCATCAATCAATTTTGTGTCGATGAATATAAATCTTTACACTTTTGAAAAGTACATTATCAAAAAATTATTACTTCTCAATATACCACATTATGTGATGAAGTTAATCACTTTCGGTCAGTAACTTTAAATGGGGTAGCCTCACTTAGAAATAATTCTGCTAGGATGAAGCGGTGCACGATGATGGTGGATCAATTGGTCCAATTACATACAAATTATAATGCTACTATTGGGTGTAATGGATTTGAGGTTGATGGATGAGATTTCCATATACTTGACACTAGTGACACTTCTTAGCATGATTAATATCTCATATGACTAATAATAACCCATCTTGATCTTTGCCATCTTGGGACTGAGTGCACCACAAAGTCCTTCATAAACTTCAACCATCACTTTGCTAGCTTCATATATTTAGCATCAACCACATTTACAAAGGATCTACATAGAGTATTGTTATAAAGCATAAATAGCATTCTCTTCTCGTCACGTGGTGATTTATTATTTGGTAATTTACCTTTTAAAGTAAAGATGAATTGCCTCCAATCGTGAATCTATAGGCTTCATACTTTTTTCGGGTCATTCTTAGCCTTCTTGTACAACTTCTTGTTTATTTTGGGGAGTAAATGATGCATCTTGCTTTGTCGATTTGGTAACCCTCTTCAGGGATTGATACTTTGCTCTAAGACTCGAGTAAATATACATCATGACATAATCACCATTCATACTTGTCATTTTCAAGCTAATTTTATCAAGAGGTTACTATTCTCGAATCGAGAGCTGAGTTATGTGATATTTGGTATCTTTAAAAAATTTTCAAGAAAGAAAGCTAACTCAAACTTGATTTGTCAAGAACTTGATTTATAATAAATGAATCACCAAAAAATGCAGGTTTTGAATGTTTATGAAAATCTTCAGACTTGCCACTAATGCTTCATATTGACTTCATTATTAGTTCTTGGCTCGGTCAATCCATGATGTCTCACTATCCCTTCTTGTTATGAAGAGCGTTGATTCTATTCTGCTCTTGAAATTTAGATGTTAAACATGTTTTATCAATGAGGCTCCATCAAAGTATATTTCCCAAATTTGTGATTTTTCTCTTTCATGAATGAGCATAAATTGCTCAGCAGGAAAATCATTATATAGAGAAGAGTCCATGGGATGGATGTATAAGAAAATCTGCTAAGACTTGTCCCTTTCGCTACGTGGGTGATGTGATATCAAATTGTAGTATCGCCCATCTTGCCAGCGACATCGTCTTGTCATCAAATACTTTGATCAATCCTTGAGATGAGGGTAATCTTGAGATAACATATAGTGAAGCTTTTGAGAGATCAATACTAAACTTCTCTGTGGAGTATCTCATTTTCAATCACTTTTGATAATAAAGAATATTCTCTTTGCTTTCTTCTTCATTGTGTTGCCAATCTAAGAGACTCTTCTAATGCGTATAGAATGAGGGCTTCGAGAGTAGGTGCTATCGGATTGTGGATTTAATAGGTAGTTTTAATGCTATTAAGGCTTCACTTATCCCATTTGAATGGAGTATCCTTCTTTATCAACCTTGCAAATGATTGGAGATCCGATAGATTTGATATGAATTTGAGGATGAATCTGAGCTATCCTTGTAAGAAGCTAACACAGACTCTTGGTGGAGGCATTTCCACATTCTTGATTTTGGATCAATTTCAATACCTCTGTGGTATGTACCCCAATTTTCTAGAGGATACCCCAAATGCACATTTTGGAGGATTCATCTTGAAATCATATTTTCTGATTCTCTCTAGTACAGTTCTCAAGTCTTCAAAATAGTTTTCATAGTTTAATATTTTCACCACCAAATCGTCGACATAACATTCTACCTTTTGATGAATCAACTCATCAAAAATATGCGCCATGGCTCTTTGGTATGTAGCTCCAGTATTTTTCAAGCCCAATGGCATGATCGTGTAATAATAGATGCTAATAGGTGTTCTGAACGATGTATATTTTTCATCTTCATGTGTCATTTTGATTTGATTGTATAATGATGATCCGTCCATAAATGAGAATATGTCATAGTTAGAAGTGTTGTCCACTAGTAGTTCGATAGGTGGAAAATCATCTTTTGGTCACTTCTTATTTAAGTCATCATGAGAAAGATTTGACCATTCTTCTTCCTACTGGATAATGTTGGCTATCCAATTTGCATACTTCTCCTTTGGAAGCCTACTTGAATTAGCTTTTTAGTTTCTGCAAGTACCTGTTCTTCAATCTTCAATCTCATTCATTTAGGAGCTTGCTTAACAGGCATTGCATGTGATTTAATAGCTAGTTTGTGAACTACTACATCATTGTAAAAGTTTGGCATTTGATATGTCGAAAGCAATCCATGAATTCACAATGTAGCATTTTTAGCTCTTCAACTTTCTCATTGAAGGGCACCAAAAGTTGGATGGGGATCATCCTCATCTCCTAGGTTAACTTCTTTAAGTTAATCCATAGTGGTTATTTGTCTGCCATCTTCAAGTTCTTCAGGTGCAGGCTTGGCATCTACTTCTTCATCATTTTTAAGAAAATTTTCATTAGAATCATCTTCTTCATCACTATGAGTCTCGATCTCAACTTTTATTATATTATAACAGGCTCTATCTTGATGAGATTTGCGGATGAACCCCAGACCTTTAGTGATAAACTTATCACTTCTTCGTGATGCTTGAGGACTTCTTTGGCTCCACATCTTGTTAAAGACTTGAGTCCTATGTTTAGTAGTTCTCATATGAATTCTAAGTTTATGCATCATTCTTCATATGTGGATAGTATATTGGTATTCTTGTTGTACTATCTCATCAGAACTTTTATGTTGAGCAGGCTGTTCAAAATCTTGAGGCTGAGACTCTTTAGATTTGTAAAATAAAGTTCATGTTCCGCCACTCTCACTCAACGGTGGCACATAGAATGTTACCAATTCTTCAATATTATGAACCTCCAGTGGACTGATTTCTTTGAACCACTGTTGAGGGATGGGTATAATTTTGAGTGAGTCATCCGACTCATGAGCTATCCTCCTGATGTGCCATGAACTCTATTTCCATAAGTAGATTCAAAATCATAGTTTGAATTTGAATCACTTATTTCATACTCTACCTTTCTTAAAAGCTTATAAGTTTCATTATGTTTGACAGGCATATCTTCTTCTTCTTCTCTGTCACTCATCAAATGAGGAACTGATTTGCTTGACTTGGGTGCATAATCAAGTGCTTTAGGGAGAGTCATTGTCTTTCCTTCCACTCTTTCTTTTCACTTTTATAGTTCACGAAGTGGATGTTACCACTTCAAGAGACTCTATTAGCTTAGGCTCTTTGAGGATGAAATATTTTGCATTTTCATAGATCTTTGCTTCATTGACGGAGAATGATTATAGGTTACCGGGAATTCTGAATTCTTCTCCATCTTTCAGATACTTCATACATTGATGCATAGTTGATGGGATCATACTGTCATAGCCACAATGTCCAGAGAGCTCTAAATGATGTATATCGACATCGATTACATGAAACTTGGCTTCTGTATATAAATTCCTGAACTTGAGCATGAGAATAAAAGAACCCAATTTTACTCCTTTGAATCATGAACCATCAACTTATCTCTCCCAAGATGTTGGATATCAAGTGATAACCCTCTTAATACCTTTAGACTCATAAGATTGATAGAAGAATATAGAGAAATCAATATTCAGCTAATCGAGATGCCATCACTCTCTATAACATAAAGATGTGGTTGTCCCAATAAGATCTTCTTGAGAAAATATGATTATTGGGAGATCTTGAGTTTTACCATGCTTGCATTTTTTAGATAAGCTCCATAACTCTTGATTTGAGAGCTATCAAAGTTTCTCGAGGTCTTTTGACATCAAGAGAGCCTGTCCACACTTTGTATCTTTCTCAGATGTGATAAAATATTATAATCTATCTTCTCGCTTGATTTAGGCTTTATCCTAGGATTTCTGGGAATAATATCCTCGTTGACTTCAATTTATTTACTTTTGTCTTTATTTGCATTTCCCTTCTTTGATGAAGGTGGTAAGACTTTATCACTTCTCAACTGAACTTGAATCACCTTATCTTGCTCAGATTCTTTTGAAGAGGTAGTTTCTTTAAATTTTTTTCAAATTTTGGAAGATTAGCTAAAAGGGTTAGACTCATTTTTCAACATCATACGTTCCATATGTGATGATATCGATGAGTCGACTCTTCTCAGATATTCATCAATTGTTGTCTTGTTGAGTCATTAAACAAAATTGACATCTTGCTTTCCACGATGAAAATTTTGATGGGTTGGTTGAGTTTAACTACTCTTATCTCAGTAGATGTTGAAGAATATCGACATCACATGATTATTGTCTCTCTGGACAAGATTCACCATTATCTTCCTCATCGATTGATGTAAGTTTAGAAGCTAAAAAATGGTATATTTGCGGTGATACTCCTCTTGATTGATAATGATCTTTTGAGTTGTAGTTCTTTTCTTGATCTTTCTTTTCTTAGCCCTTCTTTGATTTATGAGAAACGCATTTAGTAGGTATGACAAAGTAGCCTTCGAATCAGAAAGAAATACTTGATTTAGGCATCTCTCTTAAGTCCAATATAGGTTCAAGTGGTGATTTCCACTTAATATTAGGGACATCTTTTAGCTGCTTCAACATCTTCATGGTCTTTTGGAGACTACCATTTACCATTCTTTTCCAATTTCTCATTTGTCTTTTCTTTTGGATGTTACGAAAGAGGCGTAATCATCCTTGTAGAATCTCTTTTGGGTTGACTAGAACACGTCTAGTGTAAATTCACCTCGATACTTCCCAATCTTTGAAGACATACTCTTGATAGGTGACGATCATTATGAGATAGTAATTTGGATTCGACTTGATTAACTAGCCTTTTGATTTCTAGTAATTGTATTTTGAGCTTTGACTGCTTGTCGAAATAATTTAGCCACACTGTCCCTTCTAAAGAAATAATCTTTGTTCATCTTTTCTTTAAGAGATGGGTGATCATCTCTTGTTGTTTGTTTTGGATGCTCCCCACCACTTGGAAAAGTATAGGTTTGTCATTACCTCTAACTAATTTTAGCATGGATTAGAATAAAGCAGGCTTTTACCCATCATCATTATACATGTTGATTTCCTTTATCCATTTGTATATCACACTTTTGCCATTTGAGCTATAAGCGATATCAATTTCATTTCTTCTTGAGTTTGAAAGTTTGTTTCTCTTTGCTTTATCACATAGACTTGACTTAGGGCGTTCAATTTTTTGAATTTAGCCATCCTATCGAAAGTCCTAGAATGTTGTAATGACCTCAT
This sequence comes from Cymbidium sinense, assembly GCA_021442155.1. Taxonomy (NCBI): domain Eukaryota; kingdom Viridiplantae; phylum Streptophyta; class Magnoliopsida; order Asparagales; family Orchidaceae; genus Cymbidium; species Cymbidium sinense. The sequence goes on along the minus strand of CM038224.1, from coordinate 122,708,500 downwards.
GCATAGAAATGGTGCCATTTTAGCATCCATATTTAATTAGCAATTGGATCACATATTCTTCAATTGTTGCTCGCATTTCATACTTAGTTGATAACTTATAAATTTTGTCGACTCATCTCCTCCAGTACAAGGTCAACGATTGTGATTTTCTCAATTGCACTAGCGAACCTCTTCACGAATATAGTCTCTAATTCAAAGATTTTAAGCGAATCATTTAACAATTATGTATACCAATTTCGAGGAGGTCAGCTACTAGAATTGATGGAAAAGTAGTGCATCATTCCCTCCTATTACCACAAGTTATCCAAATTGGGATGTTGCTTTGGATTACCAAGCCCTCAGTATTAAATTTTACCGTAACCTTTGAATGACACTTGGTCATATTCATGGGTAAGGCGCCTTACTCACCGGCTTTTCTGCTATATGAGGCTATGATTGCCTTTATTTTTCATTGATTATTGTTTCTAGCGGATGTTCGTTCAGTGTGCTAGCAAATTTTGAAGTCAGAGAGGTAGTGGGTTAACTTCATTTCTCGCTTATGCATGTATGTCTATAGGAGTTTAAGGTATCAGCTGGTATAGAAGTTGCATTGTTAACTAATTGGTTAGTAGACAAAATAGGTGCCACTTGATGTGATATTTTTTGCAACATCTCTATCATGATGTTCATTTGTACCATCATATCATTCATTTTGGTACCAAGTTATGCAATCTGCTTATCTTTGACCTCCATTTGACGCTGCATTTCTCTTTGCCCTCTAGCTAGCGCCATGGCATCAATCAGTACAGGATTTTCCTCTTCTTCTATTTCTTATTGTGGTTCTGCTCCTTGCTCATTTTTAGGGGAAGAACTTGACTGTATTTCTCTTTGTGCATTTACAAAGATAGCTATTGTTGGGGTTATACGATGATGCTAATTATAAAGCGACGGTAATCATTTCTGGTTCAACCATATAGATAGCTTTTACACCCATGATATCTTTATCATTCTAGTCCTCTTCTTCTTCTTCTTCTTTAGCAATGATCGAAGATTAGTCTTCTATTTGCTTCTATGAAGACTCTTCTTCATAAGCGTTAAATTAGTTGATTCTTAGAATCATCTATATCTCGACCATATGACGACCTCTACTTCCATGGAATCCTCTTCATTATTTTCTTTCATGAATTTTTGTCGGCGTTTCGGTGGATCTTTGGTTCAATAAGTACTTCTTCTATTAAAAGCGATCAAAGTCAACCTCTTGTAGGGTGAAACGATGATGGGATCTTCTAGATGATTCTCCGGTGTCGACCATCATATCTTTCATCGGTGATATCCTTTCTTTTTATCCGCCGATGAGTTGATTTTGAGGATTTACAGTATATGTAGATGTCACACCTCTTATATTACTCAAAGTTTCATTACGGGCCTTGGCCTCCATATTTGTTTATCCTTTGGGACCTTTCACGATTCTTGAACCACGGTCCAAGTGTCACACCCCGATGCTCTCCATGCGAAGCGTACTGGGCTCGATGGCTAGTTACCAGAAGAGATGACAACTTTCTTGGTGGAGCTTCAATATTTTTCATCACTAGAGGCTTCTGAAATCTTCTTTTCATTAGGCTTTTATTCTTAGCTACTTTGAGAACTTTCTATATCATAGATGTTCCTCTCCAGGGTGGTGGCTTGGCGAGTTGGTTCTTCAGAAGGGCTTTACTTCACCGAGCTATTCTCCACTTTAAGTTTTCAAAGTTGTTTTGGTAGGGATACTACTCACGGCGTATCCTGTTCACTAGGTCATTCAAAGGGGATCTGTTGAGCCCTTCGGCCTTCTCCTTCTTTTCATCTTAGTTAATTCTCCTCATGAGGAAGCTTCATGATCATGCTTTCAGTGCAGGTTCAATCAGTGACTGTTAGGCATTAAAGACCAGTTTTTCCTTATTATTTTATCATGGAGCTTAGATTAACTAGCCTTTTGAAAGAGTGCTTGTTGTCTAGGCGGATGTTTGCACCACACTATATACTGAAAGGTGCTTTTGATCCATTCTACAAAAGTGAAAGATGGATTAGTAATAGCAATTATTATTTCATACCATACTTTCAAGATCAGAGATAAAATAAAATAATGGTGTAATAAAGATATACTCTATGGAATGATTCATTCTACATAGAGCCTCATATTAAATTTATTACACACTTAAACCATCATTTTTTCGTTTTGAATTTTCAAAAAAAAATTATTGCTACTATAACACATATATGACTTAGACAAAGATGGAAAAAGAATCTTGTCCGAAGTGCCAAAATCTGTGCTCAAAAATTCTCCACTCTCAATTGTTGGCTTAATTAGCCTCATGTTCAATTTGATTAATTTTGATGATAATAAATAAACGCTTGGATGTTCTAATAAATATTTTTATGTGTTTCAGATATATCAATTGCTAATTACATATCCAATACATCACAAATTGTTAGAAGAAATTGCAAGAATAAAAGAATGAAAGGGATAATGTGAAGCTCATGATTTTAGGTTATATGACTATTCATATGAGTTCTTTGGCATGAATCAATTTTCTCACAACCTAACATACTATTTTAATGAGGTTAATTTATATAAATCTTTATTTAATTAACATTCAATTATATGTTTTTTTACATAGCAATAAAATTGTCAAAGTAATAAATGATCATAACTATTAAGTATAATTATTTTATTTACTTAATATAATTAGGTATTTTAATAATTTGCTGGTTATATGATAACTAACATATTTATGATTATATATAAATTATATCATAATTTTTAAATGTCACATGTCAAAATTAACAAAAATATATAAAATTTTGTATTTTAGCCAAAGTCATTGTTTAATCAAAGAATTCATATCTGATTTTTTCTCCATCAGTTCCTTGGATTTTTTTCCTTTAAAATAAGTGGTTACATGACCCACTTTGCATTAAAATTGAATTTATTATGATTTTTTAAACATTACCATTTTAATAATGGATGCATGCTACATGCTTTGAATATATTAAGAGCTCATTTGATTACTTTTGACTTTCCCATGTGAATAGCCAAATTTTTGCTTCTAAATTTAATATTTGTTTAATATAAATTATATTTTTTTGAATATTAAATTATCACATGATAACATGAGGTTTGTATAATATATTTCTTTGAAATAATTTTTTAAATGACCTTGCCTATAAATAGCCCTCATTCTCTTCATGAAAGCATCCCTTATTCAAAATTCAAAATCTCTCCAGCAAATCTAAGAGAAAATCTCTTAAATGTTCCTTCCAAGTGTTCTCCAAATATTGCAAGATCAAATCCTTGGTTTGGAAGCTTCAACATCTTCAACGAAGCAAGCCTTTTAAATTACTTGAGTTTGTTTTCTTGATCTTAATTCTTCTTAGTTGTTCATGCTATTTTCACCATCTATTTCTTCTTTCTAATTTATACTTTTTTGGTGGATTAGTCTTTAAACATTGGTTTTCACATCAAAGTTTCTTCATTTTTTTTGGTGAAAAACTCTTGTGATAATTTGTAGGATCTATTTCAACTTGCTGAAATTTTAGCTTCCTACAAATTTCTTTTTTCTTGAAATATTTCTTCTTTGGTCTTATTTTGAAAGATCATTTATTCTTAGATCTATTTTAGAAGTATATTTTTTAAAATAAATTATTGTGTTGAAATTATTTTCATATTTGCTAGATCTCTCTTTTTGAAAGCTTTAGCCAACTTAGATCTATCATATACTTATTTTTTTATTTTGTGATCATTAGCATTAATTGAAAGAATCTTTTTTGGTTAAAATAAATTACTCCTGAAATTTATTTTATTATGAAAAAGAATATTGTGAATTTATTTTGAAATCATTTTGTATTATTCTACAAATTATAATAACATAAACATCTAGTAAGATCACTTTAAGATATTTATTTTATTAAGTGAGCATTTTGCCTTTAAATTTTTTTAAGTTGTAAAGTGATCATTTATAAGTTGTGAGATCACTTTTTTGAATTTGATTGTATATTTGTGAGAGATTTACTTTATCAAAATTTATTATTTTGTATTTTTTGTGTTGTAAAATTTATTTTTGGGGTTGTACTCTTGTAGGAGTACATATTGTTAGGGTTGTACTGCGTTATAGAGAGTACTTTTGTAAACCATTTTTCATTTAGTGGATTCCTAGAGGGGTGGCTAGGCATGTAGGGTTTGGCCTAAACAAATCGTGTTACCTCTCTATTTACTTTATTGTATTTTTATTTTTGCATTTAGAATTATATCTTATCATTATAAAATCAAAATCTAATTTTCTATTTAAAATTAAAATTTAAGTTTGAAAATTTTAATATTACCCAATTCACCCCTCTTGGGTGGTGTCTGGTGGTATCGAGCCTAGGCTCTTTATTATTAACATTGAGTAAATCTTTTCACTATGGCACAAGGTTTCAAAGGGTTCATTAGGACAATCCACTCATAGACCTCCACTTTTAGATAGTGTACCATTTGATTATTGGAAAAATAGAATTAGTACATTCTTAAGAGGTCAAGATGCACGCATGTGGTATATGTTGACACATCAATATCATACACCCAGTAGAAGTAAATGGCATTAAAGTAGAAAAAACCTTTTGAGGAATGGTCTGTGAAGAGAACTTGATGAATTAAATGCTAGGCTTGTAATACTTTACATTGTGCTTTATTACGATGATTACATGAAAATTTCTATGTTAAGTACAAAAGAAATATGGGATAAACTTATTATAACTTATGAAGGAACTAGTGAAGTTAGAGATGCTAGACTTCATGATTATGAGTTATTTCATATGTCTCCCTTAAATCTATTTACGATATGTATACTAGATTTATGAAAATAATTAACACATTACATTCTCTTGGAAAAATATAGAATCAAGACTTAGTTTATAAGATTCTTAGATGTCTTCCAAAAGAATGGGAAGCTAAAACCTATTAGTGAAGCTAAGATTTATCTACTTATCCACTTGATCACTTTTGGGTTCTTTGATAGCACATGACAGTTATTGCTCAAAGGGATAAGATGGATAACTCAAAAGGAGAAGGAGAAAGGAAAAGCCATTGCACTACAAGTTGATGATAGTGATGAGCATAACACCTCAAGCTCATGGTGATTGTGATGAGGTGGTCATGCTTTCCAAAAGGCTTGGGAACTTGCTAAGAAGAAGAATCAAAGGTATAAAAAATCTAAAATTATAAATTTCAAACTAAGAAATTTCTACAGTGAAGGGATCATTTGTTATCATTGTAAAAGCACGGACACATAAGAGGTGATTGTAGAACTTGTTGAATCAAAGAAGAAAAAGAAATTGATGTAAACAAAAGAAAAAATATGAAGGAGAAAAGTACCATAAGAAGAAGAAGGCGAGATGGGCCAATCATTCAAATGAATCACTAGCTCATCGATGAAGAGGTCAACATATGTCTTATGACAAATGGAGAATCGACTTAGATTCTCAAGAGGTATGTAATGATATATCTTATGATGAATTAGATGATGCTTTTAATGATTTAGTTATTGAATATAAAAATTAAAAAAAAGAAAATACAAAACCTTAGAAAAAGAACATAAAAATTTAGATATGCAATTTTGTGATTTAAAAAATGAATGTGATAATTTAAAAAGTAAAAATACTTCTTTATTAAATTGTTCCTTAGTTGTATGTAAACTTGAAAGAGAGAATATCTTATTAAAGAAAGATTAGAATTATGTTTTAAAATCACAAGTTCATTATAATACTTCATCAAGAAAATATTTAATAAAATTATTTGCATCATACACATCCCACTCATATACCTTATAATTATCATTCTAAATCATATGCAAACACTAATGTAATGTTTGGTGCAACTATTGATAAAAAAGGGCATATTTCATTTGATTGCTATGCATAAATACAAAATACTAAGCAATCATCTTATGTATGGGTACCAAAAGGTACAAGCACTACACAAACCATGCATGCTAAATATCTTACTTCAAATTTAGAATGTGGACCCAAACATGTTTGGGTTCCAAAAGTTAACATGTGAGTTTTATTTTGTAGGAATGCCTTCAAAGCAAAATCAAAGAAGGCATGTGGTACTTGGACATGGATGTTCAAGACATATGATGGAGATAAAGATAAATTCACAACTTTAGAATCAAGTGATGGAGGATTTGTTACATATGGAGATAATGCAAGGGAAAAATCATTGGCATTGGTTCTATTTGTAAGAATTCTATCACTTTAGATAAAGTTTTTCTAGTAGAAGGATTAAAACATAATTTAATTTCTATTAGTCAATTATGTGATAAAGGTTTGAATGTAGTATTCCATGCATCATATTGATTATAAAAATAATGAAAATGTTTTTTGCTAGTAGGAAAAGATACAAAATATTTATGTCATTGATTTAGATAGCTTTCATGATGTAAATTTAAACTTACTTTGTTTTAAAAGCACTCATGATGATATATGGTTATGGCATAGGAGACTATGTCATATTAACATGCACACAAAATTGCTAAACTTGATTTAGTAGTTGGTTTGCCTAAATTAAATTTTCATTCAAACTATGTTTGTGATGCATGTATTCATGGTAAACATTCTAGAAGCTCATTTAAAAGTAAAAATATTGTTTCTACTTCTAGACCTCTAGAATTATTGCACATGGATTTATTTGGTCCTATTAGCACTAGCTTAGGTGGAAAAATTATGGTTTTGTGATTGTTGATGATTTCTCTAGATATACTTGGGTTTTATTTGTAACTTACAAGGATGATGTTTTGGTGAGTTTAGAAAGTTTTCTAAATATATTCAAAGAGAACAAGGCCTTTTGATTAATAGGGTTCAAAGCGATCATGGTGGTGAAAATAAATTATTTGAGGATTATTGTGATGAACATGGGATTAGACATAATTTTTCTGCACCTAGAACTCCCAACAAAATGGAGTAGTAGAGAAAAAATAGAATATTAATTGAATTAAGATCTATGCTTGATGAGTATAAATTGCCAAAATATTTTTGGAAGCGATAAATCGCATGTTATGTAATGAATAGGATCTATTTTAGACCAATTTTGAAGAAGACACCCTATGAATTGTTTTTGAAAGAAGCCTAAGATTGAACACTTTCATGTATTTGGATGTAAATGCTTTATTTTGAATAATGGAAAAGATCATTTAGGTAAGTTTGATTGCAAATCAGATGATGGTATTTTCTTAGGATACTCTCTCTAGTAGAGCTTATAGAGTTTACAATAAAAGAAAAATGATTGTAGAAGAATCAATACATGTTATTTTTGATGAAAATTTGATTGATAGAAATGAAGTGATTGATGAAGAGATTGATAACTTTAAGAAAATATCTTTAGAAGATAATATGGATGATTCATTGCCTAAAGAATGGAAATATAATAAAAATCATCCAAAGGAACTAATTATAGGAGATCCTTCAAAAGGAGTTATGACTAGAAGACATAGTAGAAGTTGTAGATCATTCAACATTTTTATCGAGGTTGAACCTAAAAATTTAGAAGAAGCATTAAATGATAATTTTGGATTTATTGTGGAAGAGGAGTTGAATCAATTTGTAAGAAATGATGTTTGGGAATTAGTCCCAAGACCCCAAGATCAAAATGTCATTGGAACAAAATGGATCTTTAGGAATAAGCTAGATGATTCAGGTTGTATTGTTAGAAATAAAGCTAGGTTAGTTGCACAAGGGACAAGTTGAAGGTATAGATTTTGAAGAATCTCTTTTGCATAGCAAGACTAGAAATCAGTTACTCCTTGCTTATGCTTGTTTTAGAAATTTTAAACTTTTTCAAATGGATGTCAAAAGTGCATTTTTGAATGGATTTATTGACCAAAATGTATTTGTAGAGAAACCACCTAGATTTGAGAGATTTTCCAAATCATGTGTATAAATTAAAGAAAGCCTTATATGGTTTAAAACAGGCTCCGTGCTTGGTATGATAAGTTAAGTAACTTTTGATAGATCATGGATTTAGAAAGGGTAGATACCACCTTATTCCTTAAGAGCATAGATGATGATTTGATTGTGGTACAAGTGTATGTAGATGATATATTATTTGGAAGTACAAATGAATCTTTATGCCACGAGTTCTCATCTTTGATGTCTAAAGAGTTTGAAATGAGTATGATGGGAGAACTTAATTTTTTTCCTTAGGTCTTCAAGTGAAGCATAAGAAAATGGCACATTCATCTGTCAAACCAAGTACACAAATGAATTGCTTGAGAGGTTTGACATGAAAAGATTTAAATCTAGTAAAACTCTATGAGCCCATCTATAAAATTGGATTTAGATGAATTAGGAAAAATGTTGATCAAAACTTTATAGGAGTATGATAGGTTCACTTTTATACCTTCTTTGGTAGGCGATATTATGTTTCTTTGTTTCTTTGTGTGCTCATTTTCACCAACGAAAGAATCTCATTTAATAGCATCAAGCGTATCTTTCGGTATTTGATAGGCACTACTAGGTTAGGTTTATGGTATCCTAAAATTCTTTATCATGTGATTTGGTTGCTTATTCGATCGATTTTGGATGCAAAGTAGATAGAAAAAAAGTACATCGGCACATGTCATTTTTAGGATCATCACTTGTGTCTTGGTCATCTAGAAACAAAATTCTGTAGCTTTATCCACTTCGAGGTGAGTACATACCGGTAGTTCTTGCTGTCCTTTGGTTAAAGCAATAATTAGAAGATTTTGGTATTAAGCAAGATCACATTCTAGTTCGATGTGACAATACTAGTGCTATTAGTTTGACTAAAATCCTATCCTCACAACCAAGCATATAGAAATTAGACATCATTTTATTAGGGATCATGTTTTGAAAGGTGATGTTAATATTAATTTTATTAGCGTCGATTTACAAATTGCAGATATTTTTACAAAACCCTTACCAGAAGAACATTTTTGTACTTTAAGATGCATGCTTGGAATGTTAGATCCTAATATTTAAAATTGTATGTAGTTTGTTCTCACTTTTTGATGTTGTCAAAAGGGGGAGAAGAGTAAATATTGGTTAATATTAAGTCTATTTAATGCATACATTTAGGGGAGCAACATTATTCATCTCTTATGCATAAATTTTTTTAATAGAATTTCTTTCAAAACTATGATGAAAGGTCAATTTGCACCTTCATCAAAATCAATACCCAACATTAGTTTGTCATCATCAAAAAGGGGGAGATTGTTGGCTTAATTAGCCTCATGTTCAATTTGATTAATTTTGATGATAACAAACAAATGCTTGGATGTTCTAATGAATATTTTTATGTGTTTTAGATATATCAATTGCTAATTACATATCCAATACATCTCACAAATTGTTAGAAGAAATTGCAAGAATAAAAGAATGAAAGGGATAATGTGAAGCTCATGATTTTAGGTTATATGACTATTCATATGAGTTCTTTGGCATGAATCAATTTTCTCTTAACATATTTTTAATGAGGTTAATTTATATAAATCTTTATTTAATTAACATTCAATTATATGTTTCTACATAGCAATAAAATTGTCAAAGTAATAAATGATCATAACTATTAAGTATAATTATTTTATTTACTTAATATAATTAGGTATTTTAATTTAATTTGCTGGTTATATGATAACTAACATATTTATGATTATATATAAATTATATCATAATTTTTAAATGTCACATGTCAAAATTAACAAAAATATATAAAATTTTGTATTTTAGCCAAAGTCATTTATTTAATCAAAGAATTCATATCGATTTTATCTCCATGGATTCCTTTATTTTTTCCTTTAAAATAAGTGGTTACATGACCCACTTTGATTAAAATTGAATTTATTATGATTTTTAAACATTACCTGATTTTAATAATGGATGCATGCTACATGCTTTGAATATATTAAGAGCTACATTTGATTACTTTTGACTTTCCCATGTGACCGAATTTTACTTCTAAATTTAATATTTGTTTAATATAAATTTATTGAATATTAAATTATCACATGATAGCATGAGGTTTGTATAATATATTTTTGAAATAATTTTTTAAATGACCTTCTTGCCTATAAATAGCCCTCATTCTCTTCATGAAAGCATCCATTCAAATTCAAAATCTCTCCAGCAAATCTAAGAAAAATCTCTTAAATGTTCCTTCCAAGTGTTCTCCAAATATTGCAAGATCAAATCCTTGGTTTGGAAGCTTCAACATCTTCAACTAAGCAAGCCTTTTAAATTACTTGAGTTTGTTTTCTTGATCTTAATACTTCTTAGTTGTTCATGTTATTTTCACCATCTATTCTTCTTTCTAATTTATACTTTTGGTGGATTAGTCTTTGAACATTGGTTTTCACATCAAAGTTTCTCAATCATTTTTTGGTGAAAAACTCTTGTGATAATTTGTAGGATCTATTTCAACTTGCTAAAATTTTAGCTTCCCACAAATTTCTTTTGGTTTCTTGAAATATTTTTTCTTTGGTCTTATTTTGAAAGATCATTTATTCTTAGATCTATTTTAGAAGTATATTTTAAGCATTTTAAAATAAATTATTGTGCTGAAATTATTTTCATATTTGCTAGATCTCTCTTTTAATTGAAAGCTTACTAGCCAACTTAGATCTATCATATACTTATTTTTTTATTTTGTGATCATTAGCATTATTGAAAGAATCTTTTGGTTAAAATAAATTACTCCTTGCTGAAATTTATTTTATTTAAAAGATATTATTGAATTTATTTTGAAATCATTTTGTATTATCTACAAATTATAATATAATATCTAGTAAGATCACTTTAAGATATTTATTTTTTATTAAGTGAGCATTTTGCCTTGCCAAATTTTTTTAAGTTGTAAAGTGATCATTTATAAGTTGTGAGATCACTTTTTTGATTCTTGGTATATTTGTGAGAGATTTAATTTATCAAAATTTATTATTTTGTATTTTTTTTTTGTGTTGTAAAATTTATTTTGGGGTTGTACCCTTTAGGAGTACATATTATTGTTGGGGTTGTACTCCTTATAGGAGAGTACTTTTGTAAACCATTTTCATTTAGTGGATTCCTAGCCGGGGTGGCTAGGCATGGACATAGGGTTTTGGGGTTTAAGAACCACGTAAAATCGTGCCTCTTGTCTCTATTTACTTTATTGTATTTTTTATTTTTCTTTGCAGAATTATATCTTATCATTATAAAATCAAAATCTAATTTTTTATTTAAAATTAAAATTTAAGTTTTAAAATTTTAATATTACCCAATTCACCCCCCTCTTGGGTGCTATAGTGTCTCACATCAATAATTTTGAATTAGAGTATAATTAGAAAGTATTGGTGTAATTTTAAGGCTAATGGAATAGTAGATAGACATTAAGAGATTTTGTCATTTTGAGGACTTTAGATATGGTTTTTTATGCACAAGCCCCTATATTACCACTCAATAAGTGAGAACTTTGATTAAGGTTATATTAGAATGCTAAATGTGTCATTATAGTAAATGTAGTTTTAGAATTTAAGATTTATGAAATTCATTTAAGATGGTTATGATTCAATCTAGATCTCATTTTCATATTTTCCATAGTCTATTATTTAGTCAACCCAACCTATAAGGATCATCAAACACATGGGTTAATAATAAGAAATCGTTCATTTTTGTCATTTAAATCTACCTTAAATAAATGGTTGTTTGCCCATCAAGTATATCCTATGATTCACAATTCAGGGTGAGCCATTAGTTATTCTTATATAATATAATCATAGGCACCAGTAGGACTTTTATTGCTTCATCTAGATTTACAAACCATCAAATGAGGACAAGATATCCTTTCTAGATTGATTGATGACATAGCGTAACACTTGATTTGACATTGACTTGAGCTGTTTTCTTAATTTATCCATCGATAAATACTTGTGGAAGGTGGATAATTGAGTTTGATTTGTTTTTTAATGATAGATTTCATTTAAGTATTTTATTACTAAATTTAATTAAAATTTGATTAATTTGAATATATTTAAAGTTTTAAATCTTGTTTTATTTAAAACTAAAGAAGATTAGATCTATTAAAACAAATTAGTTTTTAGTTATTTTATTGATTTAAAACTCTTATTATAAGTTTTTTTGTTTTTTTAACTTTCCAAATAGACTAGGAAGCAATGTAGATCCTCAAACAAATTTAAGCATTAGTTTGTAGCTATTTGGTTATTTATAATTTATGTAATTTTATTTCTTTATTGATTTTGTATTTTCTTTTTTTTATTTAATTTAGTCTTATTTTCACACATTAAAATTTAAAATCTCTATAAAATCAAAATTTATAGCTTAAGTTTTATAATGAAATCATTGATTTTGAAAATCATAATTAAAATAAAATTTTGATTTTTTGGTTGGAAACTAATTTTATAGATTTTGACTTAGTATAATACATGCTTGTAAAGTTATATCTAAGAAGGCATTTTAAACTATATTCAAGGATAATTTAATTTGTTATTTTAAAGAAGATTTACTCCTAAAGAATTCTTTTCCTCCTCTTTTTTTACAACCTTTTTTGTTTTCCTCCCTCTTTTTATTGAACTCTCACATTCATTTTTTATTATTAATTCATTTCTCTTTTTTTATTCAAACTCTCTACATTCATTTTTTTTTTTATTTTACTTTTTGTTTGTATGCTATTTTCCCTCTTTTTTGTTGATTTTAATTTGAATTTAACTTTAGGTTTCATTATGACATTCATGATTATTTTTTTCATTTTTTAAGTCAATTTTGACAAAATTGTGACATCATCCAAAATTTAATATTTTGGCTTTAATTTCCCTCTTAAAGGTATTTATTATAAAATTTTCATCTAGGTTTAAAGATAAATATCATTAAAGAATTTTATTTGTTATTCCTCTTTTTTCTAAGTAAATTAATAAATTTTAGCATTTTGTTAATGTTTTAGTGTTGGCTTACTAAATTAGCATAGTTGTCTTTATAATTTTCATCTAATCTTTCTTAGTCTTACTAGAAATAAAGCATATATATATTAGATCACACATGTTCTTTATTTTTGATGTATGCTCGAAAAGGAATATTAGTATGCAATTAGATGTAACAAGTATAAACGAAGAAGAATTCACCTCTTGATGATAGTCTTTCTTGAGGTAAGCAAAATGGAAGGCTATAAAGAGGAGTATGACACCAAAATTGAAAATTCATCTTATTTCTTCCCGGTTTTTTGATAATTGAAGGCTAGCGATTGACGCAGAAAATCAAAATTTTCTTGACGATGTTCTTATTTGGTAAAAGCGAAATTTGTACTTAAAGAATCTACAAAATCAAAAGAATTCACCTCTTAGATGTTCTTGATTTAAAATGGATAAATAATTTTGGGCCCTTAAAATTTTGCATAAGGTCTTTATTTGTAATAAGTTCATATGGAAATGGTATGCTAATTTTACCTATATGAAAACATGTAATAGTGGGTTAAATAAATGACTCATTATTACATAGAATTTAAATTGCGATCACTGATAAAACGTCTTAAAGTATTTCCACTTAAACTCTTGATCAATATTATACTTATCACAAATCTAGATTTTGGTTTATAGAATTTCATTAACACTTAGGAGTGAATAAATTATGATGAAACATTGGAAATTAAGAATGTAGAAAATTTATAAAATGTTTTGACGAGAGGGAATAGACTTATATGGAAGTGGAAACCAACCATTTTCCTTTTTCTTTTTTTTTCTTTATTTTTTTTTATTTAAAGGAAAACAATTTAGAAAGAGGAATGGTAGAAACATGGGGAGGATAATTTAGGGATTTTAAATAATTTTTAAGTAATCATCTTTATATTTAGTTTATACACAATAATTCAATATACTAGTTTAAAATTTTAGATGTTAGAATGTAATCATATTTCATGATGATTTGGTTATTGCAAATATTTTTAACTCAAAATACATCATAATTTATTTTCATGCGACTCATAATTGAGTAAATAATATCTACATAGATTTACTTTTGAAGACAATAGCATTTTTATGAGCTATTTTAATCATCTTTGACCTCGATGTTTATTTACAACTCGGCTTGATCTTGATCATTAATTTATATAATATTTATATCACCAACTTAACATTTTACATTAAGCTTTGTCGAGAGGTCATCCAAGTTGATTTTGGTGACGTTGTGCATTTCAACCTCAATTTTAACTTCAATTATTAAGAGATTATAGCATGAAATTCTCATTTGATATATTTTGATGTTTTGAAGCTAACAATATAATCTATTTCATGAACAGATGTAGTTTGGTCTTTATCATGAAGTTGTCGAAATTAAAATCGATTGCTAGATTTTGTAATATTTATATTATGATCAATTTTGATGTTTTAATGGTGAGTATTAATGAGGTCATTTCATCATTTTGACATTATTTGATATTTTTATTATCACCTAAGTTAAATTTGATTTGTAGGCTTGACTTTGAATTATGGGACACATATGGAGTCAACAAATGCCCTCAACAAATGTTATTTTTTGTATAGTTTTTTAAAATTGGTTTATTTGGTGTCAAAAAACTCATTATTTCAACAGGCAATTAAGCTTTTGATAGGATTTACATTAGTATCTATTGAGGACATGCTAAATGATCAATTTGTCGGAATCGACTTATTAATTAATAATATCTTACATTCTACTATGCTTATGGCTTTCTTGAATCTCTTTCTTTTATGTCATTCATTTTAGTTTCTACCTAATTTTGGTTGGGTTTGATGGAGAATTATGTTTTGATGAATGATTTTAAAGTTTATATTATTTATTATTTATTTAGCTTTAGCTTGGCATTTGATGAAGATTTGTCCATATTGACTTATAAAGTGTATGCACTCCATAGTCTTTTGTTTAGTGTTCATTGAATATTAGATGATTCCTATTTAAGTCAATGTTGAGTTATCAATCTAGTAATGTGTACTAACAATAATCACAAAATTCCTTTAGTTTGGCCAGGTTTTGTATTATGAGTGATTCCTGAGCCTTTTCTGCTTTTAGATCGATGAGATTGCCATCATGCTTAGAGCTTGATCATTTGAATAAATTGAGATATCACCGGGTATATATATATTGATTTGAGATAGTCATTGAGCATTTTCACTTATGCCCTATCGATCAAGTAGAGATCTCTTAGATCATTGCTTAATCAATAATATCCGGTTTGATGAATTATCATCATTTGATTAACAAAATATCACTATGACTTTTTTGCACTTTGAAGAGCAAAAACTTCATATTTGGGTTGAGTTTGACCTTTAGAACTAAGAATCTTGACTTAAATTTGTGGGTTGGTGGTTTGTCATAGACTCTTTTGTGATCTTTTCTTAGACTTGTTTAGATAAAATACCATTTTGTCTTGTTGAGTTCGACCTTACCCATCCATGTCTGTCTTGGGATGTATTGATATTTTTCCAATTTGATTAAAACTTCCAAAATGAGTTTTTCTAGATCTCTTGGCAAATAGATAAATTTCTTGACATTTAGTGTCTTTTCATGCATAGAAATAATTCCTTTTATTTTGTAAGAACCAACTTAACAATGATGATTATGGGTATTATTTTTAAGCTTCGATGTTCTTAATTAGAATATATTGAGGATCTCTGTTATAGACGATGTTAACTCAAAAAACTTAACATAAACTAAAAAATGTCTCACGTCTTGGAGGAATTCTAAAGCACATTTAAATAAGATAAAAATATGCAAATACTTCAATATTTGAATCGATATGCTAGGGATTTTAACATACAATATTGATTTCATCAGATATAAAAATCTAAAATTAGATCAGTAATAGGAAATTTTACGAAAAGTTATTCATCTCAGTATGTTTATTTAGGGATCTCAACATGAAGCACGATGTCAACCTATAGATATACTAAAAAAATATTTTTAATATATAATTTATAACAATTAATTTTAGTCTTGGTTTATGATTTAATTAGGGATGCTGGATGGGATCTAGCGAGCAGGTAGTGGGATGGTCTGGCCTAACGATAGATGTATGGAATAGTGGAAATTGAGGGGAGAATTACGGAAGAATTACTTGTGAAGAAAAATGTTTTGAATGAGAGAGGGAATGGGGGAGACTTGGAACTGATGGAATGGAGGGAAGTGGAAACCAACCATCCTTTTTCCTTTTTCCCTTTTTTTATTAAGTTGAAGGAAAAGCTATGGGAGAAAAAAGGAGCTTGAGAAATTTAGATTTTAAATACTTTTAAATTAAGTAATCATCTTTAAATTGAGTTTACAGACGTGATTAGATAATCAATATATATATCAATTAAAGGTTATTGGTGTTCCCTTAGTTTCACGATGCCATTTGGTTCAAGTCGCATCAATTGAGTCCATTTCAGCTCAAAATGTGCATTGTTGCTTTCGACCACTCGATTTTCATGCTGAATTCATTGAGTGCAAACATCTTACTTAGATTTTAACATTTTGAAGCCAATGACATGATCAATTTCATGAAGCGGAGTGGTTTGATTCTCATGTACTCTAACCTCGATATCGCGACGCTTGACAACTCGGCTTAATGATGATCATCAAGTTATGCAATAAATACATTTTGATATTTAGAAGTCCGTTCATTGGGAGGTTATTTGAGTTGATTTGGTGGCGTGACGCTTGCATTTCGATATTTGCGTCTTGTTTTTAGCAAGACTCATCAATTAAGCGTGAATAATCTCATTTGATAGTTTCGATATTTTGAAGCGGCGGCGTGATCCATTACATGAGGTCATTTGGTCATGTCGCGACTTCCGATATTTTAATACATTATCTTAGCTTAATCGATTGCTCGTTAGATTTATCAATATTTATATTCTGATCAATTTCATTTTGAAAACGAAGTTCGTTCACCGTCAGTCATTTCACCATTTTCGTGGCGTAGACATTTTGAGCCAATTTTGCTTTAAATCCATCAAATTGATTTGGAGTTTGACTTATACATATATAGGTCAGCAGCAATTTGTTGTTATTAGTATTTTCTTGGTTTGGTGTGGTGAGCTTTGCTGAGTATATTAATTACCTCAATTACTGTTGTTAATTACATATTTGTTGTCATTTTGGATTTGTTGTGGTCATCAATTTGTTGGTTTGGTTTTTGTTATTTTGGATATGCTTTTGGGATTATTTCGTTTGGCCACTTGGCCACATTATCAGTTTGGTTCATTTTTATTTTGGATAGTATTGAGATTACTTTTCTTTGATTGGTGACTTCTACTTTAGTTATTTGTTATTTTGGATATGGTGGGATTACTGCGGTTTGGACAACTTTCGACTTGTTTGAATTGCTGTTGGATTTGTTTATGGACTGTGATCACCATTTTGTTGATTTGGGATTTCTTGTGGTTAGATTTTTTTTCTCGGACAATTTACTTACATACCACTAAATTTACATGTATGCCTCTTTATACTAAATGCTTATATTCTAATTTTCAATAGGCAATGATAATGATGAAATAATCAATGTATATGGTGATTTTTTTTTTTGTTATTGCCTCTTAGAGGCTTAAAGTTAGAGTGATTCTCAAATTTATTGTTCACACATATCATTGTGATCATATTTTTTTAGATATTACTCTGAATCTATAAGTGATATTTTTATAGTTGAGCTTGAGCCCTAATCTATAAATATAGATATACATATATACATATATTCTTATACTTGTGTTTTTGAAAGTTTCAAGGAGAAATGCTAAGAATGAGCTCAACATTAGTACTATTTCATCAAATCTTGGATATATAATTTTGTTTGGTGCAACTTTATGATATGATGTACTGCTGTAATCTTGCACTAATCTGAAATCCTCCTACGAATATTTTTTATTCAATGGTTTTAATGAGTTGGTAAGGCTACCGGAAATTAGATAAATTCTAAATATTAAATATACTAAAAAAATTCCGTTCTCCCATAATAATCGGTCACCGCCGATAATTCTGAACTCACGGCTTTTAACTCGCAATTAACAGAAAATCATTCGTTTAAAATTAAATTAAATAAAACAAAAGTAATGGAGGCCGTTGCGCAGAAAAATAGATACACTCTAAATCAAATATTAAAATAAATAAATAAATTCTGTTAATAAGATAACCTCTCATAATTATCGGTCACCGCCGATTTTTGCGAATATTTTTTATTCAAGTGTTTTAATGAGTTGGTAAGGTTACCGGAGATGCAGAAAATGTAATGCGAGCGTTCAAGAAAACTATGGCAACGATAGGTTTTAGTTATTTAGTTATTTATTTATTTTTAATAAGACGTTGCTGAATAATTTGCATTTAAAAATTAAAATAAATTCTAACTACAAATATTAAGAACAAAAGAATGCTACCAGCTTTCCTAGAAAAAAAATAATATCAACATTAATTAATAAAAAAAAAGTTTTACTTGTATACCGCATAATTCTTCTAAAAGAAACAATGACGTTAAAAATAAAGAAGAAAAAAAAAATTAATGAAACTAAAATTGCTCAAACAATGTTTGATATGAGAGAACATATTTCTACTTAATGAATAAAACTTATAAAATAAACTCCAAATTCTTATAGCCGGTGAGCTAAGCAATAATCATTTTTTTCAAAGAAAGACACGTCCACCAATCTCATTACTTTATTATTAGATCTAGTTAATGATCATTTGATTAACTAATTGAATAAGTATGGATACTTTTATAAATACTCGATTATTAAATGAACAGCTTATCTTTCGATTCATTTATGTTCATTAAAGAGCTTTATAATCTCTCGATTATGGCTCAATTATGCCAAACAAGCACATACTTTGCTCGGCTCAATTAAATTTATTTTGAGATAAGTATAATATATAAATAATCAATTAAAACTCATATTATATTTATCTCAAAATATATTTAACTAAATTTAAAACTTTATTATAATTGAAAATCTAATAAAAAATATATTTTGACCCTAACTGATTTAGGGAATCCTATTCCTTTAGAGTTTTAGATCGGGAATTATTGTTAGAAAATAAGAAGTCAAATATTTCATAAAAAGAATAAGTCAAACTAAATTGCTACCAATAATCTCTTGAAACAGTTTGATTGACAAATATTATGTAAAAATAAGAATAAATAATATATATATATATATATATATATATATATATATATATATATATATATATATATATATATATATATATATATATATATATATATATATATATATATAAATTAAATTCAACATGATAAGGATTAAAAAAAATCATAAACTAATTTCACCATAAATATTTTATAAATGATCAATGATTTAATCATATTAATCCAATTTGAATGCATAATTCAGTTTGTTACTTGAAGACATTATTAACAAAAAAAAATAATAAGAGACGTATTTCTTTGAATGTACCAAACTAATTTTTTTGAAAATAAAATTTTCGAACATCAATCGATGAATTGATTTTATGAAAAATTGCATAATTGACATAATATTTTTTGTTTATAATATCAACATATTTTCAAAATCAAGAATTGCCACACCTTTTGATGGTTAAGAAAAAAAATGAAATTTAAACATGGTTGCTTTATTATAAATCCTTTTGTGATATTATGTTTTGAAGTACAATAGCATTATGCATAAATTATATATATATATATATATATATATATATATATATATATATATATATATATATAATAAGAATTAAAAGCTTATATAATAATAATTTCCATATTAAAAAATATTAAATGCATAAAATATTAAATATTATTTTTTATTAAAAAGTTAAACAATATTAAAATAAGATAATTTTACTAAAATCAATATTAAAAGGAATTAACGCACACACACACACACATATATATATATATATATATATATATATATATATATATATATATATATATATATATATATATATATATATATATATATATATATATGTGTTATATATTATTTGTGTTGTGTGATTATACGCTAAACTATTTTATATGTAAATGACAAAATTAATTACTAATGTATCACTAATGACATAATATGGCATTGTAGAAATATAAAATTGAAATAATTTTTACCCCCCAAAATTAAGTGTTCTTAGGGAATTAATTAAATAGACATTAGAAGTAAGATCTGGGAAGCAGGGAAGCATAATGAATTTGGACGAAATCGATTGGTCAATAGGGCTTGATATGACACTGAAAATTCTACTAGTCAAAGCATCTTGATGTCAAAAGTTGATCTCGGTTATAGTGAGATCAAGCACTTAAAATATCATTTGAAACTTTGGGATATCAATTAAATCCATAAATAGCTTAAGCATGGAGTGTTTATAGTCAAATGCGTCTTGAAAGAGAATCTAACAAAAGATCTAATTGACTTTTGTTTGAGCATTCAAATACTTAAAATACATCAAATGATCAAAGGTGTCATTACTCGTGAAGTGGAGTGGTTGATTTTGCATGTATTTAGAGCGTCTCCTCCATCTATAAATAGCCCTCATTCCTAATGAGGGGACAAGAGAGAGAGGAGAGAGCTCTAAAGCTTGAAGATCCTCCACTCATTGTGCCACTGACAATCACCGCCGCCATCCCCAGTAGTCAATCTATCTCACCATCATGGCGACTTTCGATGCCTCGTTGTTCACCATCATCGCTACCAGCAAGCTACACCACTGAGCGTGACTACATAGTTGTTGTTCCCTTCTCATATACAATTATGTAATCCCGTTATCGGGAAAATTTTGTACTCTGAAACAGATACATAGTGGAAGATTTTTGTTGGGCTAGGTCCCGTGATTTTTTCCCTCTTTTGAGATTTTTTCACATAAAAAGTTTTCTTGTTCACTCTTTAAATACTGTCTTTGGATTTTTATAACAAGGCTAAAGGCGTAAACTTTCACTCTACCATGGTTTCTAGTACGCAACGGTTTGGCGTCGTGTGGGAAAAGAACCCTTCAATCATTTTCGTGAACACCCTTATGGCCAATAGGGCAACACTCATAACATGGAGCCTCGCTCAACTCCGTCACTCTCAAACCAATCCGAACCAAGGGCAAGCTTCCCGATAGGTGTGACCCTTGAATGGATAAAATCTCTTTAGAAGATCATGTCCGTCGAATGGAAGAGTCTCAAAATGAGATGATCCGACTTTTTTGAGGACAATACATACCACACACATCTCCCCAAGATCGATCGTTAGCTGGGAGGTCAAATGCTAATCTCCCAGAAGTTCCTTCGAGACGTGATGTTGATCTTCTTGACACTTCTAGTTACTACCATCCATCACGGAACTAATCCACCATTATTGCTTTGACATTCTGGTCACATTTCTCGTCATGTTATACGTGCAGAATTATGATGCTTAATGCAAGATGAATTTCACCTTCAAGACAAATCATCTTCCCCTCACCGTGGCTATGAGGAATCCCTTTAGGCGAAGATTCTTCAACATCCTATTCCGTGGGTTTCAAGCTTCGAGCATTGATTCTATGATGGGGTGGCCGACCCACATGAATACATCAACCATTACGATTATCATGCATATCCAACGAGCTCGACACATTTGCTTTGTCGTCTTTCCGTTACCCTCGAGGGCAAGCTCTTGGTTCTACTCCCTTCCGGGATCCATCCGTACTTTTGATGAACTCGCCAAGATTTTTGGGAGCATTCATTCAAAAGATCATTAAATATTCCTCCCATCTCAGACGTTAGAATGAGAGTGAATCACTTAAGGAATACTTCCAGAGGTTCTCCTTAGAAGCTCGCCAAATACATGGAGTAGACCCTGAACTATTAAGATGAGTTTTCCTTGGAGAACTCCGTCCAAGGCCTTTTTACTCGTCACTAATGTGAGACACGGTCCGCTCATATGCCGACTTAGTTCATCGTGTGGAAGCACAAATCTCTGCCGATGAGGCTATTAATTCTATCGCAAATAATTTGAACAATCTACAGAAAATATAAGAGCTGAATGCAAACCCCTCAAAAGAAGCAACAAGGCAAACTCTCCACTCAACCCCATATCAACAACGTGAACCACGACCAGAAAAATAATACATGCCGCTGAACACATCTCGTGTCAACCTCCTGATGACTATTCGAGATGAAGAAAACATCAAGTGGCCGCATCCACTGAAACCAAATTCAAGAAATGAGGAGCAATATTGTCACTTCCATCGAAGTCGTGGACATACTACTAAGCCATGCAATCAACTCAAAGAAGAAATCAAAAGGTTCATTCAACAAGCATATCTACATCGATTTGTGAAAAATCAATTGAATCAAACAAACATACCTCCAACGGGGCACAGTCATGACAAAAAAACAAAATAATCATCAAACAATTGGGAAATTGAAACAATGCAGAGGACCAATACTATCTAATCAAGTTCTCATTACCATCTGAGTTGAGTTAAAGAAGTCTCGTGATCATTCCATCACTTTTAATGACTGACTTAGAAGGAGCCATGTTCCTCATCAAGATCCACTCATAGGATCAGTTTAAGAGAATTTTGATTTGACAATGGGAGTTCTTGATGTCTTATTTTACTCCACATTTCTTAGCATGGGCACAGTTAGGAAAAGCTTCAACCAGCGGGACCTTATATGGGTTTGATAATCCTGCAAGTAGAGGACAATCACCCTTTCTTGTCCTTGGTGAATTTCGACAAGTGACTCATTTAATCCAATTCATGATGGTCAAGTTAGATTGATATAACGATCTTTGGAAGGCCCTCCAATCAATTTTCGGTGCAGTCACTTCAGTATCTCATCTCAAGATGAAATTTCAAACCCTCGTTGGAGTTGGGGTGGTCTGTGAAAATCAATAGATAGTGTAATCATGCTACCTCAAATAAGCTCAACCACACCTTTCTGAGCTTCAGCATCGAAGATTTTAATTTTCAAGATGAAGGAGTACCCCGGAAAGCTTCCATGTGTGAAGACTTGCTCTGTTGCATTATCGATGATCATCGAGCGGTGCAAGTTGAATCTCTGCTCTCAGATGAACAAAGGAAAAAAATACATAGACTTCTTGCACAGAAATCAAGACATCTTCGCTTAGAGTCCGACGGACATCGGGTCAACCCAATGATCATGCACTCCTCAAGATTGATCCATTCAAACCGATCATCCGTAAGCAGTTTTGCATGCTCAGCTATTGAGCAAGAAGTTAATAAGCTTAGCGGGATTCAGGTATATTACCCTACATGGCTAGCAAATATTATCATGGTTAAGAAAACAAATGGAACATGGAGAATGTATATTGATTACACTGACCTCAACAAAGATAGTTTTCCTCTTCCTCGAATTGATCAATTGGTTGATGCTACGTCTGGACATCAAATGCTCAGTTTTTTGGATGCTTACTCAGGTTACAATCAAATAAAATTGGACCCAACGGATGAAGAAGCTACAACATTTCAAATATATAAAGGTTTATACTGTTACCAAGTTATATTGTTTGGGTTAAAAAATGGTGGTGCTAACTATCAATGCCTTATGAATAAAGTTTTTAAAGACTATTAGGCCGTACAATGGAGGTATATGTGGATGACATGTTAGTAAGAAGCTTGGAAGAATCACAACATATTTCTGACTTAGAAATATGCTTTAACCTTCTTCGACATTATAACATGCGACTTAACCCGACCAAGTGTGCTTTTGGGGTTATGTCGGAAAAATTCTTGGATTTATGGTAACCCACCGTGGGATAGAGATTAACCTTGAGAAAATCAAAGCTCTCAAAGATATGACTCCTCCGAAGAATATCAAGGAAGTTCAACATTTGAATGAACGAATTGCTGCGTTATCCAGCTTCCTAGCCCATTCTGGGGATAAATACTTGTCATTCTTTAAAATATTAAAGGGAACTAAAAATAATAATTCTCAGTGGACTGATGAATGTCAGTCTGCTTTTGAGCAATTAAGGGAGTATTTAGTATCTCCACCCTTACTATCCAAGCCTATTCAAGGAGAGATGTTATACTTATATCTCGTAGTCTCTTCCCATGATAAGCTCAGTTTTAGTGCAAGAAGAAAATGGGATACAACAACCAATTTACTACATCAGCAAAATTCTCTCTAATATAGAAAGTCATTATCCACTTGTAGATAAGGTGGCTCTGGCTTTAGTTTTCTCATGAAATTGCATCCATACTTGCTTCTATCGCATTTACACTCATTTACCATTAAGGCCATCCTACAAAACCGAGCATCGAGAGGTTAATTAAATGGTCTGTAGAATTGAGAGAGTTTGATATAAATTTTTTACCTCGGCCTGCTATAAAGTCTCAAGTACTCGCAGACTTTATAGTGGAATGCACTGCCCCACTAATGCTTCATATTCAGCTTCATTATTAGTTCTTAGCACGGTCAACCCATATGATCATCTCATTATCCCTTCTTTGTTATGAAGATGATGTCGATTCCTGCTCTTGCTCTTGAGAAATTTAGATGTTAGACTTGTTTTATCGATGAGGTTCCATCAAAGTATATTTCTCAAATTTGTGATTTTTCTCTTTCATGAATGAACATAATTTGCTCATCAGGCAAATCATCATATAGAGAGTCCAAGGGATGGGATGTGCGAAGAAAATCTGCTAAGACTTGTCCCTTTGCTTTTGTGGAACATATGTGATATCAAATTGTAGAAACATCGCCCATCTTTGCGACTGTCAATCGGTCTTGTCATCAAATACTTTAGCGGATCAATCCTTGAGATGAGGGTAATCTTGTGAGATAACATATAGTGATGAAGCTTTTGGACTGCAAAGATCAATACTAAACAGTGCTTCTCTATTGGAGAGTATCTCATTACTACAATCAGCCTTTGACTGATATAATAAAGAGTATTCTCTTTGCTTTCTTCATTATGTTGTGCCAACAATGCCCCGAGAGACTCTTCTAATGCAGCTGTGTATAGAATGAGGGGCTTCCTAGGAGTAGGTGCTACAAGGATTTGTGGATTTAATAGGTAGTTTTTAATGCTATTGAAGGCTTCCTAGCACTCCTTATCCCATTTGAATGGAGTATCCTTCTTTATCAACCTTGCAAATGGTTGACAACATCCTGATACATTTGATATGAATTGATGGATGAATGCTGTCCTTGTAAAGAACGAAGCTAACACAGACTCTTCGGTGGAGGCATCTTCACATTGATTATGGTAGGATCAATTTCAATACCTGATGTACAATGTACCACAGAATTTTTAGAGGATACCCAAATGCACATTTTGGAGGATTCATCTTGAGATCATATTTTTTGATTCTCTTCAGTACAGTTCTCAAGTCTTCAAAGTGGTTTTCAGTTTAATCTCTTCACCAAATCGTTGACATAACATTCTACCTTTTGATGAATCAACTCATCAAAAATATGCACCATGCCTCTTTGGTATGTAGCTCCAGTATTTTTTCAAGCCAAATGGCATGATCGTGTAATAATAGATGCCAATAGGTGTTCTGAACAATGTATATTTTTCATCTTCATGTGTCATTTTGATTTGATTGTATCATGATGATCTGTCCATAAATGAGAATATATCATAGTTAGAAGTGTTGTCCATTAGTAGTTGTAGGAAGTGGAAAGTCATCTTTTGGTCACTCCTTATTTAAGTCCGAAGTCAATGCAGAGAAGGATTTGATCATTCTTCCTAACTGGGACAATGTTGGCTATATTTGCATACTTCTCTCTCAAAGGAATTAGCTTTTAGTTTTGCAAGTACACGTTCTTCAATCTTCAATCTCATTCATCTAGGAGCTTGCTTAACGTTGCATGTGGTTTAATAGCTAGTTTGTGAGCTGCTACATCAGGATAAGTCCGGCATTTGAGTATATGTCAGGAAAGCAATAAAGTGAATTTTAGTAGCATTTTTAGCTCTTCAACTTTCTCATCGGTAGAAGGGCACTAACAAAGTTGAACGGATCATCCTCAACTCTAGGTTGACTTCTTTAAGTTCATCCATAGTGGTTATTTGTCCACCATCTTCAAGTTCTTGTCGGTGCTTCTACTTCTTTATCATTTTTAAGAAAAATTTCATGAGAATCACTCACGCAACTTATAAATTTATGAAGTCTCGAAGCCAAATCTTCTTGATGGTGATACTCCTCTTGATTGTGATCTTTTGAGTTGTAGTTCTTTTTCTTGATCTTTCTTTTCTTAGCATTTATGAGACTGCATTTAGTATCTTCTTCTTGTTAAGTAGCCTTCTCAATGCCATTTGAAATAAAATACATGATTTAGGCATCTTAAGTAATATAGGTTCTCTTTGACATCTTTTACAACATCTTATTTGGTACCATTTTCCATTCTTCAATCTGATTTCTTCTTGATTTGTAAAATGTTCATGTCATTCTTGTAGACTCTCTGGGTTGACTACTCTCATATAAATTCTTGTCGATACTTCCTTTAGCAATCTTTGAGGGATGTATTTGATGATAGACAATAATTTAGATTCTTGACTTGATTATTTCTTCAAACCTTTTGATTTCTTCTTAAACCACCTTTCTTAAAATAATTTATATGTTTCAAGAAATATTTCTTCATCTTTCTTTTGAGAACCATTGATATCTCTTGTTGTTTTGTTTTGGTCTACCACTTGGAAAAGTCTGAGGTTTGTCTTCCTCCCCACTTTTTTTTGGTTGTGGATTAGCTTATCATCATTATTATACATGGTTTATCTTTATCCACATTGCTCTATTAGCCATTTATTTTGAGGATGTATTTTATTTTTCTTGATGAGTTTGTTTCTCTTTGCTTCATTGATATATACTTGACTTAGGGATTCAATTTTTTTTGAATTTAGCCATTATCATAATTCTTGATGTTGATGTCGATCATGCATAGAAATGTGCCATTTGGTCCATAGAATTAAATTAGATCACATGTTATTCTTGATTGTTCGTATTTCATACTTAGCTTGATGACTTTGATTTTATCAGACTCATCTCCTCCTTTTTGACCAAGAAGATCAACAATTGTGATCTCAATTTGAACTCTTCATAGATATAGTCTCTAATTATAAGTAATCATTTAATATATGACCATTCTTGGTTCTATTGATGGAATGATGCATCGTTCCTCTATGTTACCTTAGCCCAAATTAGATGTTGCTGATTATATGAGTATTAAATGAGTAAATGAGATAATAGTCTATTATGAGTGAACTCATAACTTTTCTCTATGATTGCCTTTTTTTCATTGATTATTGTTTATTCATTATTCTTGCTTTAAATTTTGAATAGTCAAGGTAGTTTCATTTCTCTTATGTGAAGTTTGAGGTATCCACTTTTTATAGAAGTTGCATTTCTTTATTTAGACAAATAGGTGATGCACTTGAGATATTTTCTTCTCCATCATGATGTTCATTTGATCATATCATTCATTTTACAGTTATTGCTAAAACCTCCATTTGATCTTTCATTCTTTAACTAGATGGCATCAATGTGACTTTTCCTTTCTTATTTCTTATTGTGGTTCTTCTCCTTGCATTAAGAGACTATCTTTCTTTCGATAAATTTTTGTTGAGTTTATCAAAACTTACCAGTGATCATTTCACGTTCAACCATATAGATAGCTTTTACCCATGATATCTTTTCATTAGATCCTCTTCTTCTTCTTCTTGAAATGTCAAGATGAGTCTTCTATTCTTCTGACTCTTCTTCATCAAATTGAGTTGATTCTTGGATTTGCATTGTGATGAGACTTCATTTATATCTCAACCATATCTTTTCTTCCATGGAATCTCTTCATTATTTTCTTCGCACGAATTTTGATGATGTTTCGGTGGCTCCGGTTTTATAATCTTCTTATAAAATGGTTCAAAGTCAACCTTCTTTTGATCTATGATGATCTCATTCTCGAGTGTATCATATCTTTCATTGATTATATCCTTTCTTTTTTATCTTCTGATGAGTTGATTTTGACGATTTTTGGTATATATCGGATGTCACACCTCTTTCGTTTCATTCTGAGACCTCCATATTCTTATCCTTTGGAGACCTTTCAAAGTTTCTTAGACCATCTAATGTCATACTCTCATTGCATCTTGCTCGATAGTTACAAAGAGATGATAATTGGTGGAGATTAATTTTCCATCACCAGCTTCAAATCTTCTTTTCATTAGGCCTTTCTTAGCTACTTGGACTTTTCTATATCATTGAGATAGTGTTTGGGCTATCTCTGGTGGTACTTGACTTGGCTTCTTCAGGCCTTTACTTCACCAATATATCTTTTACCCACTTGTCAAAGTTATTTTGGGTAGGATACTACTTCTAGGTATATTTGTTCATTCATTCAAAGATCTGAGCCCTTTATTTCTCTTTTTTTTGTTAATTTGCTCCCACGATGAGGAAGCTTCATGATCTTTGAGTCATTCATCACTATGGCGCATTGACATGTTTTCCACCATTCTTTCATCCTTGGAAACATTGACTAATTTTTTGAAGTTCTCATGGAGAACTCCTTGATAGTGGTTGTCTGTTGAGCGGTTACATGGCTAGAAGGTAACTTGCCATACAGAATAGATGAATAGGTGGGTACATGAGTTGCATTCGATAACCAGGAAATTCAAGCTACTAAATTAAATGGTAGCCCCGACATCTGTGTTGATGACGGCATTGGCTAGGCAGATGTTTACACCACGCTCTAGCTGAACGGTGAAAGGAGTGTTTTGTAGATCCATTCTGCAAAAGTGAAAGATGGAGATTTGTAATTAGCAATTATTATTTCATACCATACTTTCAAGATGCAGAGGCGCTACAGAACAAAATAATGGTGTAATAAAGATATACTCTACAGAATGATTCATTCTACATAGAGCCTCATATTGAATTTATTACACACTTAAACCATCATTTTGTTGTTTTGAATTTTCAAAAAAAAATTTACTATAACACATACATGACTTAAAAGATGGAAAAAGAATCTTGTCCCCAGTGCCAGAAATCTGTGGGCTCTGAAAATTCTCCACCGGCCTCTCAATAATTTATTGAATTGAAGAGAGTATGATTTGAAAGTGTTGGTGTGATTTTCAGAAGGCAGATGGAATAGTAGATAAGACATTACCCAGATATTTCGCCCTCATTTGGTGAGGACTTTAGATCTGGTTCCAGGTTTCCTATAGGCGCAAGCCCCTATAGTTAATTAACACTCTCAATAAGTGAGAGAAAACTTTCGATTAAGGCTAGTCGTTAGATCGCTAAATGTTTAGTTTATAGTAGCAGCATGTGGAGTTTTAGAATTTAAGATTTATGAAATTCTTCATTTTATCTTAAACTGGATGGTTGGGGAAATAATAACGTGCCCGATGTAGATCCCACAATTCTGTCATCCCAGGCAATCATGGTCCCTAGTCTACTTAGTTAGAGGTGGTATTATGAAGGATCCTTATTGACACATGGGTTATGTCATCTAATAAATAGACTTGGGGTGGTGTTTGTCTAAGGAGACAGTCTTAAATCTACCTTAGCTAACAAAGGGTTGTTTACCCTATCAAGTATACCCTATGATTCACAACTCAAAGGGCAGAGCCATTGGGGAGCATACGGGCTACGGTCGTGATCGTAATATAATGGAGCGATTGGCCCATCGAGGACTGGTCTCTAACTTCATTTGTGGAGCCTACTGGCCAAATACGAGAGGACATGCGCGTCCTTCGTGAGATTGATTGAGAGTGAACATAGCAGAACACTTGATCTGACATTGACTTCATTGTAAGGTAAAGTTTTCTTAAGTTATCACCTCCGACAAATACTTGCGGAAGGTGGATAGATTGAGTTTGATTTAAGTTTTTAATGATAGAATTCCATTTAAGTAGTTTCATATTGTTACTTAATTTGATTTAAAATTTTGATTAATTTGAATATATTTAAGAGTTTTAAATCCTGTCAACTCTGTTTAGCTACTAACAGAGGATTAGATCTACTATCACCTAATAGAATTAGTTTTTCAGTTATTTCATTGATTTAAAACTCTTATTATAAGTTTTTAGGTTTTGTTAACCGAACCCAATCCTGAGATTAAATCGGGAAGCAACGCATTATCCTTAGATGAATTTAAGCATTGATAGTGTACTATGTGTATTTAGGTAATTTTATTTTGAATTAGATTGATTTTGTATTTTCTTTTTTTATTCCAATTTAGTTTGTGCGGTTTTTCACACATTAAAATTTGCACTTAAAATCTATGTTGAGCACATGCAATTTATAACTTAGATAATTTTATCTAATTAATGAAATCATTTTGAAAATCATAATTAGAATAAAATTCCTTGATTTTTGTTGGGAAGCCCTATGATTTTTATAGATTTTGATTTAGTATCGCCTTCTGTCTGCTTGTACAAAGAGTTGCATATCCGGTGGCGAAGAAGGCATTTTGAAACTATAGGTTCAAAGGATAATTTAATTTGATATTTTAAGAAGAAGATTTACTCCTCGAAGGAATTCTCATTTTTTCCTCTTTTTTATTGAACAACCCTACCTTCATTTTCCTCCCTCTTTTTTATTCGAACTCTCCTACATTCATTCCCCCCCCCCTTTTTTATTCAAACTCTCCTACATTCATTTTCTCCCCTCTTTTTTTATTCAAACTCTTCTACATTCGTTTTCCTCCTCTTTTTTATTTTACTTTTGTGTTTGTTGTATGCTATTTTCCCTCCCCCTTTTGTTGTTTGGAGTTTTTAATTTGAATTTTAACTTTAGGTTTCATTGCTTGACATTCTTAAGTTGATTCCTTTACTTTTCATTTTTTTTCTAGAATTTTGACAAAATTTTTGTGACCTCCGTCATTGCATGTAGGTGCATTGAGGTGTTTTGACTTTTGGTACTCCCTCTTGAGCGTCTGAATTATCTTGACCCTCGATTTTTCATCTCATCACGCTCTTGAGCCGACGAGGCCTTCATCTGAAAGAAGTCATACATGCAATATATATTCACCCCCCTTCCTTTTCTTTTTTTTCTAAGTCTAGAAATTAGACAAAATTTTGGCTTTCTTCTGAGCGACATCTAATGAGTGTTGGCTTTCGACGCCTCCTAGCATGAGTGATCTTCGACACGATTTTTTTTATCTGACCTCTTGAGCATAACGAGATCTTCAAACCAGAAATACTGCATATATATATATATATATATATATATATATATATATATATATATATATATATATATATATATATATATATATATATATATATATATATATATATATATACACACGATCACACATGTTGATGCATTTTGATGTGCTGTCGAAAGGAATGGGGTTAGGTGCAATTAGGATGTAAAGCAAGGGTGTGAAATGAAAGAAGAATTCCTCTTCATGATGTTCTTCCCGATTTGCGGTGAAAATGGAAGGCTAAAGTACGACGAAGAAAGAAGAATTCACCTCTTGGCGTTGTTCTTCCCGGTTTCTGAAAGAAGGTTGAAAGGCTAAAGCGAGGAGTGTGATCGAAAATCAAAAGAATTACTCTTGACGATGTTCTTCCCGGTTTGCAAAGTGAAATGGGCGCTTATGAGAAAGGAAGAAATTCACCCTCCTTTTACTTTTTTCTTTATGCGTTGAAGGCGAATGGGAGAAACGAGGATGGGAGGAATTTGAGGATTTTAAATAATTTTTAAATTAAGTAATCATCTTTATATTGAGTTTTACAAATAATTAGATAATCATATGATCAATTTGGTTATTGATGTTTCAATGCGACGTTGATTTCTGGAGCCACACCATGGTTCTCGTCAAATTGAGTCCATTTTAAGCACAAAATGCGTCGTAGCTTTGACCACTCATTTTTTGCAGATCAGCGGGTGAGTGAAACAAGTCTTACTTGATGAATTTCAATATTTTAAGACAATAGCATAATCAATTTCATGAACGGAAGTTGTTTGATCCTCGTCGGTGCTCAGATATGAAATGCGCATTGATTTGGGTGATGTTGATCATCATTAAAAATACGATATAACCAATTTTGACAGAGAATGGCGAGTAGTTCATCGATAATGGAGGAATTTTGGAACCAACTGCATTTCAATCTTTTCATTTATTTTGAGGCATTGGCGGACTCATCCATTATGCTGAATAGTCTTCATTTGATAGTTTTTAATATTTTAAAGCTAACAATGTAATCTATTTCATGAACGGAGGTCGTTTGGTCATCATCACAGCTTCCCGACTTTGATATGCATGCGGCTTCGAATACTTAATCGATTGCTTATTAGATTTTGTAATATTTATATTCGATCAATTTTGATGTTTTGACGTGCGAAGTTCGTTCATTGATCGAGATCATTTCGACCATTTTATGGCGTCGGTATATTTTGAACGATTTACGCATCACCTCAAAGTGAAATTCAATTTGATTTGCAGGCTTGACTTTGACTTATGCACACATATGGTCAACAAATGCCCCTCAACAAATGTGATTTGGGCATAAAGCGTCACATTTGAAAATTGGTTGACCATTTTGGTGTAAACTTCGATCATTTGATTGCAAGCTCGGGCTTTGATAGGATTTTGTCATTAGTATCTTTGCCTCATTCGGGACATGCTAAATGGCGAATGACAAATTTGTCAGAATCGACTTGTCGGATTGATAAGTGCTCTTACACCATCTACTATCTACTTGATGGCTTTTTGAAGATCTCTTTTTTATGTCATTCATGAGTTTTCCAACCAACAAATTTGGTTGGGTTTGATGATGAAGGAATTAGTCTACATTTTAATGAATGATTTTCTTTGAATTGGTTTATCCGTCCTTGGTCGATTTGAAATTTATTATCCTAGCTTTTGGACTTGATGAAGGGCCGACGATTTATACATATTGACTTGTTGAAGTGTATGCACTCCATGAATCATTACTTCTTTGCTTTGGCGTATTCATTGAAGGGTATATAGATGATATCGACTTATATAGGGTCAATGTTGAGTTATCAATCTAGTAATGTGTACTTTAACAGACTGAATAACCACAAATTTTCTTTAGTTTGGCCTTAGGCTTTGTATGAACTATGGAATTGATTCCTCGGGCCTGTGCTCTCTGCTTTGACGGACTCGATGAGGAGATTGGTTTTGATCTGTGCTTAGAGCTTGATCAGATCATTTGAGAATAAATTGAGATATCACCCTGCGGGTAATATATATATTGATTTGAGGTAGCCTTGAATTGAGAGTTTCCTCAGCTTGCCTTGATCTATCGATCAAGTAGAGAGATCTCTTAGATCTTGGTTGCTTGTAATCACTAAGATCGGTTTGATTGAACATTTATCATCATTAGGCGACGGCGGGGCTATTTCACTATGGCCTTTTTTGTGCCATATTGAGTGATGAGAACGTCAGCAACTCGGCCATATTTGGGCATGTTGAGTTCAACCTTTAAATTTTCGAATTTTCAACTTAAATGCTGGGTTGGTGGTTTTGTCATCACCGTGACGAGGCTCTTTCACCGTGGCCTTTTCTGAGTTTGTTGAGAGGAGAGCATCTTTTTATGGGCTTGTTGAGTTCAACCTTTAAAACTCATCCATGTCCTAGACTTCAGGATGTATATGTTGATATTTTTCCAACTCAGTTGATTAAAGCTTCCAAAATCGGGAGTTTTTCTGACTTGATCTCCAGAATTTGCCAAATTTGGGAGATAAATTTCTTGACATTTAGGACTGTCTTTTCATGCATAGAAATAATTCTTTTTATTTTTGCAACTCGATTATTGTAATTTATCGATGTTAACGAATTATATATTGAGGATCTCGTGTTATAGCACGATGTTAACTCAAATAAACTTAACATAAACTAAAAAATGTCTCATGTCTTGGGGAATTCTAAAACACATTTAGAAGAACTTTCAAGATAAAAATAAGCAAATACTTTAATATTTGAATCGATATGCTCTAAATGGGATTTTAACATACAACATTGATTTCATCTGTATATAAAAATCTAAAAATTCCCTTTGTATAATAGGAAAAATTTCACAGAAAAGTTATTCATCTCGAGTATGTTTATTTAGGGATCTCAGGATGAAGCACGATGTCAACCTAAATAGATATACTAAAAAAATGCCCTCGATGGTTTTGTGGGCGTAGGGTGACAGGCGGTGGTGAACGGGGCTATGGCCGCGTAGGTGGTTTCCACGGAAGAAGAGATTGAGGCACACATGGGATGCACGGGATGGGATGCGAGAGCAGCCTGGCCGGAGTGGGATGGCCGGCTGGACGGGCGTGGATGCGGCGGAACAGTGGAAATTGTGGGGAGAATGATGGAAGAATTACACGAAAAATGTTTGAACAAGAGAGGAAGGGGGACTTGGAACTGGAATGGAGGCAAGTGGAAACCAACCGTCCTTTTCCTTTTTCCTTTTTTCCCTTTGCTTTCAGTTGAAGAAAACCGAATGGAGAGAAAAGGGGAACGGTTGAGCATGAGGAGAGTAATTTAGGATTTTAAATACTTTTTAAAGTAATCATCTTTAAATTAAGTTTTACACGACATGATTAGATAATCAATATATATATCAATTAAAGGTTATTGATGTTAATGCAACCGCGTTCTTTGAGGCCATTTGGTTCAAGTCAGCATCAAATTGAGTCTATTTCAGCTCAAAATGCTGCGCTTTTTCTTTCGGCTCGATTTTCATGCAGACTCATTCGAATTGAGTGTGAAAGTCTTACTTGATAGATTTTCACATTTTTAAGCCAATGACATGATCAATTCTTTTAACGGAGGTTGTTTGATCTCTGCCTCTAACCTCGATATGCGTCGCATGTTGACAACTCGGCGCTGGTTGATCATCAACTTATGCAATATTTATATCCTAACCAATTTCAACATTCTGAATGTGATGGTGAAGTCTATTTATCGATCGGAGGTCATTTGAGTTAATTTTGGTGACATCGTATTTATTCGATTTACGCCGCTGCTAATTATTCGACATTGGCACGACTTCGTCAATTAAGCGTGAATAATCTCATTTGATAGTTTTGATGTTTTGAAGG
Organism: Cymbidium sinense; assembly: GCA_021442155.1. Taxonomy (NCBI): domain Eukaryota; kingdom Viridiplantae; phylum Streptophyta; class Magnoliopsida; order Asparagales; family Orchidaceae; genus Cymbidium; species Cymbidium sinense. The sequence goes on along the minus strand of CM038224.1, from coordinate 122,673,532 downwards.
CGACACGTGATCCATTACATGAGAGGTTGTTTGGTCATCGTCGTAGCTTCTCGACTCCGATATGCGTCGACACATTGATCGGCTTCGATTGCTCGTTAGATTTTTCAATATTTATATTGATCAATTTCAATTTTTGAGCATAACAGAAGTTCGTTCGATCAGGTCGTTCGACCATTTTAGTGACGCCCAAGACATTTTGAGCCCTGATTTGCGCAATGTCACCTTCGAAGTCCATCAAATTCGATTTGTAGGCTTGACTTTGACTTATGGCACATATGGAGGTCAACAAATTTGTTGTTATTAGCATTTTCTTGGTTTGGTGGGGTGAGCTTTGCTAGTATATTAATTAATTACTTTACTTTGTAATTACATATTTCTTTGTCATTTTGGATTTGTTGTTGTCATCAATTTGTTGGTTTGGTTTATTTGTTATTTCGGATATGCTATTGGGATTATTTTGTTGGTTGGCCACTTGGCCGAGCTTCATTGTTCGGTTTGGTTCAGTTGTTATTTTGGATATAGTATTGGGATTACTGGTGGGATTACTTTGCGTTTGGAATGACTTTTGGCGGTTTGTTTAGTGCTTTGCTTTGTTGGATTGTTGTGGACCTGTGATGACCATTTTGTTGGTTTGGGATTTACTGTGGTTAGAGTTTTTTTCTAAGGACTATTTACTTACATACCACTAAATTTACATGTATGACTCTTTTTATTAAATGCTTATATTCTAATTTTCAATAGGAAATGATAGCAATGATGAAATAATCAATGCATAAATACTATGACTTTTTTTTGGGTGTTATTGCCCTCTTAAAGGCATAAAGTTAGAGCTGGCGATTTCTCAAATTTATTGTTGCCCTATACGTATACATGGTGATCATATTTTTTAGATATTACACTTGAATCTTGTAAACAAGTGATATTTTTATAATTGAGCTTGAGCCCTAATCTATAAATATAGATATACATATATTCTTATTCTTGCATTTTTGAAGGTTTCAAGGAGAAATGCTAAGAATGCGCTCAACATAAGTACTATTTCATCAAATCTTGGATATGATGTATTGCTATAATTTTGTTTTTCTCTTCTTTTTTTTAGAAGTTTTTTTTCTTATTTGGTGCAGCTTTATGATATGATGTACCGTAATCTTGCACTAATCTGAAATCCTCTTATGATATATATATATATATATATATATATATATATATATATATATATTATATATTTTTTTTTATTATATATATTTTTGTACCTGTGAATTTGCACTCTTTTAAATATGCTTATATTATTTGATTTAAACTATCGGTTTATTTGGATTGATTTTTCAGTTTTTTAGGCTATTTGGTGGTTCATTTTTTATTAAGTTTATTTGATTTGATGAAAATATTAATTAATCTAATCAAATCACACTCCTACCCTTTTCTTTCTTCACCATCATTATAGCTTGCAATTAATATCCGGTCACTCCATAAAACAAGAGTAATATGAGAAAAAAATTATTTGGGATATATATTCATACAATGGGAATCCATCGAAGGCATACGAGAAGATTACTTTGGATTTTGAATTATAGAGTCCATTATTTCATGGAATGTTATGATTTGGTCTTTCATTATGTATTAATTTATTATTCATCATATTTGTTGCGCTAAAACCATGGTAGAGTGAAAGTTTACTTAGCCTTTGTGAAATCCAGACACACATATTTAAAGAGTGAACAAGAAAACTCGAATTTTTAAAATCTCAAAAGAGGGAAAAAAAACCTGAGTAAAAGCTTCCACTATGTATCTATTTCAGAGTACAAAATCTTCCCGATAACGGGATTACAAAATTATATATGAGAAAGGAACAACGACTATATAGTCCGCGTTAGTGGTAAATTGCTAGTGGTAGTGATGATGATGGTGAACGAGGAATAACGACACGATGAAGGTCATGATGGAGGCAGAGGTTGACGGCGGCGAGGATCGGCGACGACCGCGACGGCGGTGGTTGACGGCCGTCAGTGGTGGCATGTCTTGGAGGATCTTCAAGTTTTAGGGCTCTCTCTCTCTTGCTTAGTAGTATTTTAAGTGTCATATTAGTTGCTCCCATTTTTTGGATATCATTATTTCAATCATCAAAAATATATATATATCAAATACTTGAAGATAACAAATTCTTCAATGAAATTTGAGCGTCCATTAACCACATATTTTTTAGACAGATCTTCATGGGAGAACATATTATGACTATAGAAGCATAGAGGCTGCGGATGAGTATAGTATCTTGTGAGCCCTTCAGGTTCTGAGGAGCTTTCAGGGCCCTTGCAGAGCTTGTGGGTGTCGCCTTGCTCTGTGCGTAGCGCTTCAGCGAGCCATGGGAGGGCTGGCTGAGCGCCCTGGAGTTCCACGGTGGTCGGGGTTAAGCAGGCCTGACAGCCAGGCAGATTAATGGAGCAGCCTGGTCGTGAGTCAGGCCGCCCACGGCAAGAGGAGGGCTACTTATGGTAGAGGTGGGTCTTGAGCTAAACCCTGACAACAACTCACGGTTCTTGATGAGTGCAGGCAATGCGTCTTTGCGGTTTCACCTGGTAGCGTCCGGGGTTTGAGGCGATCAAGGCTCCGCGATTTTATCATTTTCCCTTTTCCCTTAAAAGAGAGCTCAAGGCTTCGTCGGACCGTCAGGTTTGGGCGATCAAGGCTCCGGCGTACTACGTTGTTGTTCCAATTTTTCCTCGAAGATCAGCCGACCTCGTCGGACCGTCTTTGAAGCGATCAAGGGCGAGGTTCCAACTCGACCGAAAATTGGATTTCTCGCGACTTTAATGGATGATTAGAATTGATACTTGCCAAGATGGCGAGGAGCGTCAACCGTTTTATTCAAAGCGACTTCAAAGTTTGGCAAGTAATTTATGAGCATCATCAGAGGTGAATATCTTCTCTCTCCTCTTTTTTGTCTTTTTCTCATATGTGTGTGTATCCTTTTGTCAGATGTGGCGAGAAAATTTTATATCGCTATCTGGCGAGAGAGTCAAAAAGGAGGCACCCCATTGGTGAGTGAGTTGCTTTTATAAAATTCTCTTTTTTTATTCTCCTCTTTATTTATTATGTATTTTCGGGGTGATGGAAGAAAACTCATAGTGTGATGGCTTGCGATATACCATCCATGTCACATCAGATAGTTTAATGGTGTTCCGCAGAAAGTTTTTCTTCCTTAATGAGTTGGTGGCCATTGTTGCCAAAAAGTCTGATCGAGCCCGTTCACCTCCGCCAGGGTACTTTACTATTTCTGAGATGATTCTTCATGCGGGACTGCGATTCCCTTTGGCTCCTGAGTTGATTGAGATATTCAAAATATGTGGTGTAGCTTTGTCACAGTTTTTATTTCGAGCTTTAATGGTCATCGTCGGTTTGGTTGTCTTCTTTAGAGAGTGGTGTTACTTTGAACATCAAATACTTGTGTCAAATGTAAAGATTTACATGTGATACCGTGGGCGTGTTTCTTATCGACTAAAGAATTGGATATAATTTTCACGGATCAATATCTAAATTGGTCTAATGGATTCTTTTGTGAAAAATGAGTGGGGCCTTTGAGAGATGGGAAGATTGAATGACCTTCCAAATCCATTGTTGATGTCAGAATGAGATCGCAACTCTTAATATCCCGATGGAAGCTTGCGGCATGAGTTACGCCACATTGGCAAATATATATGAAGATAGAATGTTCAAGGTTGGCCTTTCTATCCGGGTAGGAGATCTCATTCTTTTCCACTAAAGAGGTCAAGTAAAGGTGATGAAAGGTCTCATCATATTCAGAGGGTTCTTTCAAGAAGCGTCCGAAATCGGGGTGGTGTGTTTCTTCCATAAAGAAAAAGAAGACATGTCAAGTGACTACGTCGATATCTGAAGATGTTCTTGACCTCTAAGAGTTTAGCTTTTTCATGATGGGGAGTTCGTTTCTCGCACATTCAAGAGGTGTTAAATCACATATGTATTGATCAACGGCGATGAATTGTACGTTGTCCCTTCTTTCTTCTTTTCTTCTTCTTTTCTTTGTGTAATATTTGTGATGATTTTTTTATAGGTAACTCAAACATTAAGGCAAATGGCTCAATTTGGGTGTTGCTTTAAATGAGTGGAATACTGAATTTGTGAAGATAAAATATCTACAAGGCAAGTATGAGCGAAAGATGAGTATTAAAGCCAAAGAAGTGGCGACTTTGGAGGATCACTCGGGTGTAGGCGAGCTAGCGAACATGTCGACTTCTCTTTCTCTCCGGTCGAGGTGGAGTGCACTTTGATGAGTGATTGAGGTGAGGAGACCAGACTCGTAGAAAGAGAAAAGACTTAAGGCACTTGCACGAGAAAAGAGCTCGACCGGAGAAGAAAGCATTACAGATCGTCTTTTCGAAGGAGCATATAATGTCGGAAGCAAATGAAATCTCTTTGAAGGTGGAAGACTTTAAGAACTCCAGCTTATCTCGGTACACTCAAGACCATGTTGAAGCTTGTAATCATATACTTGATGTTGAAGTGAAGGACTTGGAGCACCAATGTTTAGAGGAGGGCTTCATCCAGGGTTCCTAAAAGAAATCCGCTTAGTACATCCGAGAAATAGTATTGAGGATATCTCAAATATCGAAGACTCTTCGTCCGATTCAGGAGATGAAGGAGTTGAGAGTGAGTCCAAGAGAGTATCTCCTAGTGGTGAGGAGGACATTGATATCACCAACTGATATGATGTAGCATCATTTGAGAATGCATTTTTTTATATGTATTATTATTAGTGTGTATCAGAATCTTGATTCTTTCTTATATCATCATGTTAATGCTATCAAAAAAAATTTTTTAGATGATACGCTCTTATTTTGTTTTTACCTATCATGGTGGTGAATATTATTGACGATGCTAACCTGCAATGAGGTAGAATTGAATACACTCGAGATTTTAACCTATCCAAGGTTGTTTGTCAGAGTCTCTGCTCGATGACATTAACCTGTATGGAAGAGGTCGTGAGGAGTCCACCAAGGATCTTTTGACCTATCCTAGGTTGTTTATTAGAGTCTTCGGTCGATGACGTTAGCCTGTGTGGAAGAGGCCGTGAGAAGTCCACCAAGGACCTTTTGACCTATCCTAGGTTGTTTGTCAGAGTCTTCGCTCGATGACATTAACCTGTGTGGAAGAGCTTGGAAAGTCCCCTTGGGGTTGATCATCATGATATAACGTGAGTTGTATATTTCTCAAGTGGGAGGATTAAATGAAGAAGAAACAAGTTTGTAAGAAGAAAGCTATAAATTCATTACTCGATAAGTTGGTGATCAATCATAAGATTTTAACACGGATATGAGTTTTAAGAGAAAATAACAACAACAACAACAACAAGTCTTTATCTCACTAAGTGGGGTTGGCTACATGAAGAGGAAATGATAAACGAGATAAAATAAAAGTGCGATAATTATGCAGTAGGAATTACAAATAATATTTTTGGAGATTCTCAGTGTTCCAAGTTTGAGGTAAAGTTTTTTCCTCTGAATCCTTGAGCTTGAAAGTTCGCTTCACCATAGCTATAACCACATATGGGCCATCCCAAAGAGGTGAGAGTTTATTGTTGAGGGCCTTTGCACAACTTGAGACTTGTAGGACCAAGTCACCAAACAGGATATAGAGGTTTTACTTTTGTTGAAGTGAGCTACCCTTTGGTGATAGGAAGCGTCAAGTAGGGCCATGTCAGAGTTTTTGGAGTAGGTCCAAATGTCGGAGTTTTTCTTCATTATCATGATCGAATAATTGAACTCTTGGACTTGGAACCCGATCTACGGTATAATAGCTTTTTTGCGACATAAGTTATATGGTGTCTCATGGTGTGCGTGTGCGGTAAGCCCAAAGAATATTAGAAAGCTCATCAACCCATTGCCTTCTCGAGATGTGTTTTAGTCCTTTGAGTATAGTCCTTGGTAGCTTGATGCGGTTAGTTTGAGGATGTGCTACTGGTATGTACGGTGAATGTGAAGATCTTTACAAAAGGAGGTAAAGACATTTCCGATAATTGCGTTATTGTGTGATGATCTTTGCGAAGGAAGAATCGACATACTATATTTTTCCAAACAAATTGTTTAGCATTTGCCTCCATAATTTTAGCGAGTGGTTCGCTTCCACCCATTTAGTGAAGTAGTCGGCGACTAAAATGATGAACTTTCGTTAATGCTTGCTCGAAAAGGTCCCATGATATCAATCCCCATTGAGCAAAAACAGCTTTGAATGGATGAGAGCTTGTATGAGCATGTGAGAGGTTAGAGTGTAACGACAACTTGCACATTTTTTTGTGAACTCAAAAGTCTTGTTTCATCAGAGCCAATAGAACCCTTGCTTAAAATTTTAAGGGTAGCCTTCCTCCTAGGTGTTCTCCACATAGTGGACCTCTCTTAATGCGTGTCGACTCAAGGTGAGAGACATTTGAGGTCGGTCCAGAAAGCTCATTTGTATAGTTCACCTCGATAATAGTAAAGTTTGAAGCTTGTCTTGAGGAGATGTGCGAAGTTGGGTCTTGAGGAAGAGTCCCTTCTTGTAGAAAAGGCAGATGGGGTCCATCCACGAATGTTCCTTTATCTCATCAATTCTTGAATTACCCATGACTTGGATACTAGGAAAATATATTTCTTCAACATGCCTTCTCTTAAACAGATCCCTAGTAGCAAAGCAAGCTTGGCGAGAGCGTCGGTATTCTTCTCTCATGATATGAATGATTTGATGTGTCTTGAAATGGGCAAGAAGAGACTTCACCAAGTGGAGGTATTGAGTGGGGATTATGAGCATTCAAGTTTCCCTCGACTTAGGAGGCGACAAGTTGAGAGTCAGTGTGTATCACTAAGTCTTGAGCTTCACAGTCAATGGCGAGTCTCAACCCTGCTATGAGAGCCTCATATTCAGCCATATTATTAGTTGCAGAAATTTTAGGTGAAGTCCATACTCTAAGGTATTTTGCTGGGGGGAAATAAGTAAGATTCACGCGACTTCAAGCTCCATCAACATAGGGTCCATTGAGGAGGGAAAGGCATGTAGCAGATAGCTCCTGAGTTGGGGAGTGCATTCCACTATAAATCTGTATGAGACTTTATAGCGAGGCTAGAAAATTTATATCAAACTCTCCCAATTCTACCACTTGATTAACCTCCCGGTTTTGTAGGATGACCCTTATTGGTAAATGAGTGTAAAACGCCGATAGTGTGAGCTTGGAAGTATGGACGCAATTTTCACGCTGAGAAAATTAAAGCGAGCCACCTTATCAAGTGGATAATGACTTTCTATATAGAGATTTTCTTTGACATAATAAATTGGTCGTTGTATCCCACTTTCTTCTCACTAAAAGCGATATTATGGGAAGAGAAGATATAAGTATAACATCTCTCCTTGAATAGGCTTGGATAGTAGGGTGGAGATGCTAAATACTCCCTTAGTCGCTCAAAAGCGACGACATTCATCCCATTGAAAATTATTATTTTTAGCTCCCTTTAATATTTTAAAGAATGAGTATCTATCCCGAGCAGGCTAGGAAGCGGGATAACGCGATTCATCCATTCAAATTGAACTTCCTTAATATTCTTCTTGGAGTCATATTTTGAGAGCTTTGATTTTCTCGTGGTTGGCTCTATCCTACGGTGGGTTACCATAAATCAAGAAATTTTCCCAACGTAACTCCAAAGCACATTTGGTTGGTCGGGTTGAGTCTCATGTTATAATCGAAGAAGGTTAAAGCATATTTCTAAGTCGAAATATGTTGTGATTCTTCAAGCTTTTCAACATGTCATCCACATATACCTCCATTGTTGCTAGTAGGTCTTTAAAGACCTTATTCATAAGGTTGATAGGTAGCACCATTTTTAATCCAAAAGCATAACTTGGTAATGATAAACCTTTATATGTTTGAAATGTTGTAGCTTCTTCATCCATTGGGTTCATTTTATTTGGTTGTAACCGAGTAAGCATCCAAAAAAGCATTGATATCGGGCGTAGCATCAACCAACCGATCAATTGAGGAAGAGAAAACTATCTTTCGAGCAAGCCTTGTTAAGGTCGATTAATCAATACACATTCTCCATGTTCCGCTTATTTTCTTAACCATGACAACATTCAGCCATGTAGGGTAATGTACCTCTCGTATGAATCCCAGAAGCTTGTTAACTTCTTGCTCAATAGCCTGGAGGCGATTAGGTGCAAAACTTTGCTTCTTCTGGATGATCGGTTTAAATGTCGGATCGATCTTGAGGGAGTGCATGATCACATTAGGGTCGACTCCAGGCATGTCCATCGGACTCCAAGCAAGATGTCTTGATTTCTGCACAAGAAGTCTATGTATTTTCCCTTTGTTCATCTGAGAGCAGAGATCCAACTTGCACTGTTCGTAATGGTTGGTCATCGATAATGCAAGAAACAAGTCTTCTACGAAGTTTAGTACTTCTTCATCTTGAAAATTAAAATCTTGATCTTGAAGGTCACAAAGGCGTGGTTGAGCTTCGAGATAACATGATTGTCTATCGTTGATTTTCACAAACCACTCCAACTCCAACGGGTTAGAAATTTCATCTTAAGATGAGATCTTGAAGTATTTGCACAAAATTGATTGGAGGGCCTTCCAAAGATAGCGTTATATACACCATGAATTGGATTAAATGAGCCACTTGTCGAGGAAATTCACCAAGGACACAGGAAGGGTGATTGTCCCCCTTTGCAGGCGATTATCAAACCCGATACAATGGTCCTGGGTTGGAGCTTTTCCTAAAATGTTAAGAAATGTGGAGTAAAATAAGACATCAAGAACTCCCATTGTCAATCAAAATTCTCTTAACATTATAGCATGGGTCACCCTCTACGACAAGTGGATCTTGATGAGGAACATGTACTCCTTCTAAGTCTGAGTCATTAAAAGTGATAGAATGATCAGTACAAGACTTCTTTAACTCTGGTTCTTCAGAGATGGTAATGAGAACATGATTAAATAGTATTGGTCCTCCTGTGATTGTTTTAATTTCTCCAACTGTTTGATGATTGTTTTATTATTTCTGTGATGATTGTCCTGGTTGCCCCCCAGTTGGAGGTATGTTTGTTTGAGTCGATTAATTCTTCACGTAGATATCCTTTTTGAATGAGCCTCTCAATTTCTTCTTTGAGTTATTTGCATGCCTCATGTATGTCCACGACTTGATGGAAGTGACAATATTGCTCGATTTCTGAATTTGGTTTGGTGGATGCCACTTGATATTTTCTTCATCTCAAATAAATTAGGAGGTTAACATGAGATGTGTTCGTCGTGTATTCCTTTTTTTGGGTCGTGGTTTGTTGGGGTGGAGGAGATCACGGCGCCTTGTTGCTTCTTTTGATAGGGAGGTCCGCATTCCCTGTGCTTTATATTTTCTAGATTGCTCAAATTATTTGATGAAATAGCCTCATCGAGATTTATGCTTCCACATGAACCAAATTGGCATATGAGCGGTCGTGTCTCGCGTGGCAGTAAAAGGCCCTGGAGTCCTCAAGGAAAACTCCTCTTAATAGTTTGAGTCTACTGTATTTGGCGAGCTTCTAAGGAGAACCTCTTGAAGTATTCCTTAATTTGCCCTCATTTTGACGAATCTGAGAGATGGGAGGAATCTTTGATCCTCCGGTTTGCAATGAAACTCTCACAAAATCTTGGCGAGTTTGTCAAAGGTATGGATGGATTCCCTTGGAAGGGAGTAGAACCAAGTGCGAGCTTGTCCCTTGAGGGTAGTGGAAGACGACAAAAAGTGTAATAGGGGCTCGTTGGATATGCATGATAGTCCTGAATGGTCGATGTGTTCATGTGGGTCACGCCCATCATAGGAATCAATGTTAAGCTTGAAACCCACGAATAGGATGTTGAAGAATAGCTTAAAGGTGAGGATTCCTCATAGCCGCGGTGAGGGGGAAGATGATTTCTATCTTGGAGGTGAAATTCATCTTGCATTAAGCGTCATAATTTTGCATGTATAACATGACGAGTGGGTCAACAGGACGAGAATGTGTCAAGCTACCAGCAATAATTGGTGGATTAGCAGTCGGTTGACGTGATGGATGAGTAGAAGCTGTGTCAAGGAGATCAGCATCACGGCCTCGGAGGAACTTCAATCAAGGAAATTAGCATTTTGACCTCCCCATACGATCGATCTTGGGGAGATGTGTTTTCGTAGTGGGTTGTGTTCCTCGCAAAAGTCGATCATCTCATTTTGAGACTCTTCCATTCGGCCACGATCTTTTAAAGAGATTTGCCGCGCTTCACACGCTATCGTGGGAAGTGAGGCAGGTTGGCGTCCTTGGTTCAAGGATTGGTTTGAGTGGCGGAGTTGGGCGGGAGGCTCTGTTATTATGCTATTGGCCATCGAGTGTTCACAAATTGTGATTGAAGGGTTCTCTTCCAGATGGCACCTGTTGCATGCTAGAAAATGTGATAGAGTGAAAGTTTACCTTGTGGTCCGACACACATGTGTATTTAAGAGTGAACAAGAAAACTCAAATTTTTGAAAATCTCGAAAAGAAAAAATCAGGGCTAGCCAATAAAAGCTTCCATGTATGTTTGAGTACAAAATCTTCCGATACGATTACAAAATTATATGAGAAAGGAACAACGACTATGTAGTCGTTGGTGGTAACAATTGCTAGTGGTAGATGATGCTCAACGAGGAATAACGAGACGATGAAGGTCATGATGGAGAGAGGTTGAAGATGGCGAGGGCGGCGGTGCGGCGGGCGGTGGTTGACGGCAGTGGTGGCATGATTGTGCTTGGAGGATCTTCAAGTTTTAGGGCTCTCTCCTCTCTCTTGCCTCCTCATATGAAGGATGAGTATTTATAGATTGAAGGAGTGGCGTCTGTAAATACATGCAAAATCGAACCACTCCTCTCCATCGGATGGCTCATGATGATTCCCGGATCATATGATATATTTTTGTATTTGAATGCTCAAATGATGTCGAATTATGAGATCTTGCTTGTTAGATCCGCTCAGGCCGATTTGACTATAAACACTCCATAAGAGTTAAGATTTGATAATAATCGCTTGATCTCGGTTAGTCTTGATTGAGAATCGATTGCTTTTCGACATGATTCGTGCTCAACTAGTGGAATTTTCGTCATATTATTTTTTAGGAGGCTTGATTAGCTAAGTTTTGAGTGTACTTATTGTAAATAAAATGAAGGATTTTTTGTTTTATTGTTATATTATGAAAGCTACCTCAAGAAACTCTTCACATGAAAACAAGTCACGGTTGTTTCCACCTCACTGACATGCTGCAAAGCGAGAGATGAGGCTTATTCGTTCAAGCTTGTTTATTATTTTTGAGCTCAAGTTCAATTTGAGCTTTTAGGATGGTGTTCAAGCTCGAGCTCGTTTAAAAAAATTTATTCAACTCGCTTGTTCAGCTTCGATTCGGGCTTATCGAGCCATTAACAAGCGACTGCTTTAAAGAAATAAACTAGCTTTAATCGAGCTTGTTGTTAGCATGTATCTTGAAATATAAATGATATTGTTTATGAACATGTGTTAATTAATCTTTATCGAGTCATAATCGAGCTTCTTAACGAGCTTGTTTGCGAGCTTTAAATGATAGTGTTCATGAACATAAATGAACTGAACTTGTTCAAGTTTGTTCATTTAGCAATCGAGTTTTTACAAAAGTGTTCAAGCTCGCTCGATTAGTTAAATGAACAAACATAAATGAGCCCTAATCGAAATAATGTAGCTTGTTAAACGCTGGGTTCATTTGCGACCTTGCTGAATTGGTGAAAAAATTGATGCCGGATTTAGACGATAAAGTGGCGCATTTTAAAATTATTTCTCTCAATAAATGTTTGTAAACTCATATAAATAATTATAAAAATGATAATATCATAAATGTTATAAAATTTCTTTTATATATCATTTAGATGTAGAGGTAGAACTGTTTTATCGTAAAAATAAATTTTAATAAAAAATGTAATTAACTTTGATAATTCTTGACAACATTATATGTTCGAGTAAAATAATATAAAACAAAATATATTGATAATTCTATCTAACATGGCAATATTTTGTAGCAAATGTATCCAATTATAAACTTGATTTCATTGATCTCAAGGACATTAAATTTATTTTAAGATAAGTATAATATACAAATAGTTAAGTAAAATTTATAATATATTTATCTCAAAATAAATTAAATTAATTAAAAACTTATTATAATTGAAAATTTAATTAAAATATCTTAACTTAAATTTATGTACATCCCTATTATTAAAAAGGCATTTCTTTAAAATATAAATATATAAGTAAATGACAATATTTAGGAGTTAAACATGTAAATATATGAGGTATTTATCCACATCCCTCTTATTAAAAAGACATTTCTTTAAAATAGCATTATTTTTTTTAAATTTGTAATTACTTTTATTAATATTTAACTGAACGTATTTATTGTCTATCTAACTATCAACTATGCTCTTCCACACACCCAAAACTATTCTTATCCCTCATTTTCTGTCCAAATGGCCTCACCCACTCACTGATTCCCTCTCGTCATACTCTATTTGAGCTTTTAAGATAGATTAATGCTATCCTTCCTTTAATTAGTTCTTTATACTTGCTTTTTTACTAATGTTTTGGCTAAGCTATTAACGTTAGGCATCGTTTGAGCATTTTTACTTGTTTTCATTTTTTTTAATGTTATAAATTTATATCGTAATTCATTTGATTTTAATATTTATTTAAAAGAAATTCAGCATAATGTGCATTGAAAACTTAAACACAACTAAATAACATAAATAAGGTCTAACTACAAAAATTAGAAACAAAATAAGTTCTAACTATAAAAATTAGGAATAAAACAATGCTACCAACAGTTTTTGAAGAAAAAATTTACTACCAGCATTTCTTGAAAAAAAAAATCTAGTTACTGTGAAAACAAAGAAGATAAAAAAAGTTTTATCTAATGAAACTAAAATTGCTTAAGCAATGCTTGATATGTGACCACACACTTCTACCCAATGAATAAAACCTAGAAAACAAACTCCAAATCCCTTTTGCCGGGGAGCTAATGCTACGATCATTCTTCTTTTCAAGAAGACACCTCCACCAATTTCATTAAAACCCGGTCTTTGTTGATCAATATAGTTTGCATCGATATGATGAAGCATCATTGATGTAGAAAGCCCCAATGGCCAAGCCATCCTCCTTGGCAAATTCCACCCTTTTGAGTGACAGGCTATTCTCTCTTAATACATTGCCCACATCTGAGAGCAAATTATGTCGATCCACAGTGTGCATCTCCATCTTTAGCCCATGTACTAATAAACATATGCATATAACATGACATTTTTTTCAAATCAATTGAGAAATCACGAAGATCAATACTCACTGGAACCATTCTTGATTAATGCACTAAACTTCAACTATATTCTCTTTCTCCATCTCATTCAACAACATGCACCCATTTGTATCGAACAAAGTATTCTGCATTGACAAAATTAATTTTTAAACAAATTCAAAGTTAAAACTTTAGAAGTCAAAATTAATCAATCACTGAAACGCCTCTGATCCATGGGAACTAATGGAGCCATGTAATATATCATAATCTAAATCTGTCAAAATGCACATTATATCAAACATCAACTTAGGTCTATCTCTACTTCTCATGTTCACAACCAAGTAATTCCTCTCCTTCCAATTCTCAATCGACACTTGAGGTTGACACATCGCATTCTTACCTTTATGACACACCAAACCTCTTTTGGCATCTTTAATCTTATCCATGCTGAATTGATCCTCCTTAAATGATAATGGCGGTGGTCCAACCTCGAAATCCTTGCACATTTGCATCAACTGATGAAGTCATCGCTCTGTGTGTATCCGACAAGCATTGTAGATTCGTAGTTGCACACCCCATAGCTCGCCAGAGAAGTAGTGGGCCCCCACTACCCTTGCAACATATTCTCCCAAGCAAACCACACGAGCTCGATTAGGAATGGGTTGACCTCCTTGTTCTTTTAAATAGAGAATACAAGCGATGTGGCCATTATGGGTCCACATTGCTCCAAAGCTAATGACACAAGAGAGATTGACGAGAGCAGTGATTATCTCAGAGAAAATGGTCAAGGAAGAGTATTTCAAGGGCTACGCAATTAGACGTGAAGTGATCAGCACGAACTATGTTACCATTGCTGCTTTTGACTTGGTCAGGACCATTAGATTCATTTTGATTTTGAGCTACATTGAGTGATTGTTCTATATAGTTTATGAGAGTAGGATTTCTAAGTTTTTGGCCATTATGATCAGTGATGTAGAAGGTATCCATGAACCAACCATTATCAGATTAAATATAAGATTTGGATATGATGAGATCCAAATCACTCATAATCTGAACAATTTTTAGTAGTATACCATGTCTATTCGCACCATCCACCTATATCAAATCAAGATAATGTAAGATGTCTTATGTTTTTATAAAAAATATGGCACTCAAAATACTACTAGTGAAAAAGAATCTTGATGTCAAAAGTCGATTAGTCAAGGCGAGATCAGCACTTAAAATATCATTAAACTTTGGGATATCAATTCAATCCCTAAATGACTCTTAAATATTGAGTGTTTATAGTCAAATTGAGCGTCTCGACGGATCTAACAAGCCCAAGATCTCATAATTCTGACTTCATTTGAGCATTCATACTCGAAATACATCACATGATCAAAGGAATCATTAGCCGTCCGATGAAGTGGAATTGCGGGTTTGCATGTATTTACAAGGATACTCCTCCAATCTATAAATAACCCCTCATTCTTCACATGAGGGGAGGCCAATGAAGGAGAGCCCAGAGGGAGGAGAGAGTTCTAGAGCTTGAAGATCCTCCGGCATAATCGTGCCACCGGTCGTCAATCACCGTCGGGCCACGATCCTCGCCGTCGTGGACAACTGTTGCTAGTCATCATCGTCGACCTCTGCGGTCATCATTCGTCATAATCGGACGACCGACCATCGGCCGCGCCATACTATCGTCTATCGACTCCATCTTCGCGGTCTCCATCATGACAACCTTATCGGTCGATGTTCCCACTCTCATCGCTATTACTAGCAATTGTTGTTCCCTTCTCATACTATTTTTGTAATCCGTCAGAAGATCCTGTACTTAAAGAAATACATAGTGGAAGATTTTTTTTCTTGCTAGTGATTTTTTCTTTTAGGGTTTTCCGTAAATTCTGGAGTTTTCTTGTTTCTTTAAATACATGTGTTTGTTGGACTCATAAAGAAGCTAAAATTTTAAACTTTTATATCGCAATAGTTTTCTAGCATATAGTTTATAAAACCAGGGCCAGGAGAAGGCACATTCTCTTCTTCTTGAGAGAAGGTCATTTGGAGGCAATCAAGGCCCGTAGTTCATACGACAAGGCTCTTTTCTCTCGAAAAGGGTGTTAACTGACCTCGTCGGACCGACCGGGTTTGGAGGCGATCAAGGCCCGTAGTTCATACGACAAGGCTCCAGTTTTCCATTGAATGAGGTGTTAACTAACCTCGTCGGACTGACCGGGTTCGGAGGCGATCAAGACCCGTAGTTCATATGGCAAGGCTCTAGTTTTCTCTCGAAAGAGGTATTAACTGACATCATCGGACCGATCGGATTCGGAGGTGATCAAGACCCGTAGTTCATACTAGCTCTTTTCCCTCGAAGAGGTGTTAACTCGTGGAAAGTTCGGGCGATCATCGGCGATAAGAGGCGGGGGGTTTGCCCGACAATGGTGGTGCAGTGAAAAAACAAGCCAAAAAGCGGACATTTTTTCCCTCATGGTTGGCGTCAGCATATTTCTTCAGTCAACGCCCGTACCACCTTGCTTCATGACCCGACCAGCCGAATTCGTTTTTCGAGCGTTCTTTATTCTTGGCGTGTTCTTCAAATCTTCTTTCCATAAATCTTGTGCGAAAAAAAATCCATACCACCAACTTAGTGATAATAATCTTGTGCTCTTATGAAGATTTGTCCCCTCAAAATGTATGGTTAATGGACATGTAAATTTTATTGAAGAATTTATTATTTTCAAGCATTTGGCGTATATATTTTTGGATGATTGGAATAATGTCATCCCAAAAATAAGATATGGCACTCAAAATACTTGTCAACGAATCTTGATGTCAAAAACAATATGATTCTTAGTCAAGACTAGTCGAGATCGAGCACTTAAAATATCATTAGAAACTTTGAGATATCAATTAAATCCCTAAATGACTCTTAAATATTGAGTATTTATAGTCAAATTGAGCATCTCAACGGATCTAACAAGCCCAATATATCATAATTCCGACTTCATTTGAGCATTCAAATACTCAAAATACATCACATGATCAAAGGAATCATTCCATCCATGAAGTGGAGTGTGCGGTTTTGCATGTACAACGCCACTCTTCATATCTATAAATAACCCCTCATTCTTCACATGAGGGGAGGCCTGAAAGAGAAGGAGAGCCGCAGAGGAGAGAGTCTAGAGATTATCAGCCGGTTGCGAAGAGTGCGAGCGGAGGCGTTCGACCAAAACGTTCAAAGTGGCTTATTCATGATAAATCTATGATAATGGTTATATTCTGACGGCATTCTTCACGAATTCACAACAAAATTCGTAGCGTTAAGTAATTAATTAAAATAGTGGTAATCCGAGATCGTGCGATATCACATTCTTAAAATTGCCGTGATTGGACCGGTCATGGTGATTTGACCTCGATTGTTTATGAGTGTGACTTGATTTTGTATGGAAGATGTTATTAATCCCGAGGATTTTGACCTAGGTTGTTTGTCAGTGTGACTCGATGGCGTTAATTTTATGGTAGAGGTCAAATTGAATCATAAGATTTTTGACCTATCGAATTTATTTTGTATTGTTAGATGATATTGTATGGAAGAGGTCCGATCAAGTCCCAATTGATCATGCTTAAGAGTTGTATATTTCAAGTGGGAGGATTAAATGAAGAAGAAACAAGCATTGTAAGAAAAAACCATAAACTCATTCCTTTAATAATGTTGGTGATACAATATTGTCATAAGATAACTTAACAAAATGGACGAGATATATTTTTAGAGAGAGTTAACAATGGACAAGAGGTGGAGAGGAAAGGACAAACGAGATAAATTAAAGATTACAATATTTATACACCAATGATTACATATAACAATTTTAGAGACCCTCCATGTTCCAAGTTTTAAGGAATGTTTTTTCCTCCGGATCATTGGTCATAACTTATTTGATAATGATGATGTGGGGAGCGTCTTTTTCAGAAAAAACTCTACGAGATACTTCTTTATCTTGAAGATTAAAATTTCGATGTTGAAGGTCCGAAATTGTTTGATTGTGTTATTTTACAAATGGGAGTTTGAAATTTTATCTTAAGATGAGGAGTGGCAAAAGAATGGAGGGTCTTCAATATAATTTGACTTGACCACTAATTGAAGAAAGTGACTTGTTGAGAATTCAGAAGAAGTGGTTGTCCCCTCCATTTATTATCAAACCCATATACTGCGGTTGAAGTTTTCCCAAACCCATGCTAAGAAAGGTGGAAAATAAAATATCAACAACTCCCATTATCAATCAAAATTCTACAATATAACGGTCTTCTGACCTTGATGATCTTGATGTGGAACTTAGACTCCTTCCAAGTTTGAGTTATTAAAAGTGATGGATTCTTTCTTCAAAGCTCATGAAGATTTGATTAGATAGTAGTGGCCCACTTGCAATGTTTCAATTTCTCCAATTATTTTATTATGTTGTCTTGGAGCTATGTTTGTTTGAGTTGGTTTTGCACAAATTGACGTAGATATCCTTGCTGAATGAGCCTCTCAATTTCCTCTTTGAGTTGTTTGCATGCCTCTAGTATGTTCGAGATGGAAGTAATATGCTCGATTTGAATTTGGTTTGATGGATGCGCCACTTGATATTTTCTTCATCTAATAGCCATTAGGAGGTTAACAGATGTTCGCGTGTATTCAAAATTGTTGGCGTCTTGATGCGAGGGGCGTAACCCGCTACGATGGGATTGTTGATTGTTTCCTACACTCTTACGTTTTCTCGTGGATTGTTCAAATTATTTTGATGAGCATTTAGCCTCATCGGCAAAATCTATGCTTCCACACGATGAACTAAAACGACATATGTACGTATCTCTGTGATTAAAAGAGGAAAACTCTTAGTAATTGGTCACTTATGACCTGAAGTATTCTTTAAGTGATTCACCTCATTTTGATCTTTGGAGAGATGGGAGGAATCTTTAATGATCCTCTTGCAATGAATTTCTACAAAAATCTTGGCGAGTTTCAAAGGTATGGATGGATTCCCTTGGAAGGGAGAACCAAGTGCGAGCTTGTCCGCGAGTGTAAGACGACCAGTAAGGAATCATTGGATATGCATGATAGTCGTAATGATGTGTTCATGTGGTGTCGCCTTCATAGAATCAATGTTCGGGCTTGAAATCCACGAATAGGATGTTGAAGAATAGCTAAAGGTGAGATTCTCATAACCATGAGGAAGATAATTTCTATCTTGAAGGTGAAATTCTTCTTGCGTCGTAATTACACATATGGCAGTGGAGTCACGAGAACATGAATAATTGATGGATTAGCGTCGGTTGGCGCGTGATGGGGAAAAATGGCGGTGTCGAGGAGATTCATCCGGTGCAGGCGAGAACTTCATCGTCATTAGTGTTTTGACCTCCATGCGATCGATCTTGAGATGTGTTTGCGGTAGTGTTGTTGTGTTCCTCAAAAGTGGATCATCTCATTTGAGACTCTTCCATTATACGATCTTCAAGAGATTCGCACTTCTACATGATCACTATCGTGAAGCGGTTGGCATCCTTGGAAGGATTGGTTTGAGTGGAGTTGAGCGGAGACGTTTATTCTTTGCATGATACATATTTTCGAGAAATTGATTGAGGGTTCTTTTCCACGGCCTCTGTTGTTTGCTAAAAAAATAATGCGTAGAGAAAGTTCGTAGTATTTAAAAGGAAGAACAAAACTCTAGAATTTTACGTGGAAAATCTCGAAAGAGGAAAAAAATAAGCCCGATAAAACTTATGTATTTTGAAAGATCTTCCGATCTGATTAATTTGTATGAAATGGGCAAGATGGTAGTAATAGAAAATGTTGACGACACGATATGTTAATGACAATGGGCGGCGATAAGTTGACAAATTAAGACGATAGGCTATAATGTTGACTTGAGTGTGGTGATGACAATAATAATTAAGGCAAGAGGATCTGATGGCGGCGGATGGTAGGCGTTAAAGCCGTCGATGGTATACGATTGTCTTGGAGGATCTTTGCTCTCTCTCTCTTGCTTCTCTTCTGTATGAGAATGAATATTTATATTGGAGGAGTGGCGTCTGAAATACATGCAAAACCACTCCACTTCTGACGGCAAAATGATCCCCTTGATCATATGATGTATTTTGTGCATTTGAATGCTCAAATGAAGTCTGTAAGATCTTTAGCTTGTTGGAAGCTGAGAGGCCGATTTGTCTATAAACACTTCATATTTGAGAACTATTTAGGGATTTAACTATCCCAAAGTTTCAGATATTTTAAGAGCGATTTCATTTTCAACTTGGATACTTGCTTTTAACATCAAGATTATGTTTATATAGTAGTTTAAGTGTCATATCATATATATATATATATAACTTTTAACATGACATTTATTTATTATTTTTTAATGAATTTCCCATTGATATGTAAGTCCAACATGTATTGGATCAATAATTTGTATTTATCATATTCTAGTGTTACAAATCCTATATATTGTAATATTTATTAACATTTGGATACATTATAATTTTAAGTGCAAAAAAAGTATAATTATAATTATATTTTGCCATAGTTGATCCACTTAAAATGTATAATTATATTTTTCATCAATAAATTTTTTTTTATGATCAATAATGTTAATTAATTTAAAATGTCGTGTGATTTGAATGAGAAGAGTTAGAATAGGATGAAGGAATGATGAGATCAAAATTTAAGTGATTCACGTAGGCGTATTCTTTTTTTAATTTAAGAAAAGTGTAATAAAAAATCTAAGTGATTCACGTAGGCGTATTCTTTTTTTTTTTTTTAATGGATTTATTTTTCAAATATACAAAGTTCTTTTAATTACTTTGCCTTCTATATGAGTCTTTTTTATTACTTGAAATCTTATTTCACGTCGATTAAATTTACATGATTTTAAAGGGGAAAAATAAACAGACTAGGGCTAAGCAATTAAGAAGACTGGTTGCTTCGTAATTTACAAAATTTAATTCTATTAGAGCTCATATAATTATTTTCAGATAAAAATATACTTAAAAAATAATTTAGTTTCTATGCTTTCATATATATAAATTAAAATTATCATTTATTAGTAAATTTTGCGATATTTTTTTACTAGTAATTTTTTATTTTTCTCAAAAAAATATTAATAATATGTATTTTTATTCATTTAATTATAATTATGAATAATATTTAACAATTATTGAATTATTTAAAATTTTGACCACCCGGTAAGCGTTAATTTAAAACCGGTATGTACGTATAGATAGTTTGGACGCCAAGGCCAGAGCAGGCGGATGAAGTGCTAAAGATATTATAGCCGAAATGCTTGGGAGTCGGGAGGGGAAGTTGAACACAAAGATTGCGAGAGGAAGTAGTGGAGGCCGTTGCGCAGAAAAATTAGATAAATTCTAAATATTAAATATATTAAAAAATAAATTCCCTTCTCCCATAATAATCGGTCACCGCCGATAATTGTGAACTCACGGCTTTTATCTCGCAATTAACAGAATATCATTCGTTTTAAAAAAATAAAATAAAATAAAATGACATCTTTTGGAGTAGTGATTTTAAAAATAACTATAATAATCAAATATATTTTATTTCAAACAAAATATAAATAAAATGAAATAAAAATAAAATTAGAAAAATAAAAGTGATCTCGAACAGAAATAAATAAATATATTTAAAAATGACAATAATAATAATAATAATAAATTAATACAAATAATATATATATATAATATATATATATATATATTATATATATATATATATATATATATATATATCTATATATATACTCATATATATATATATATTCTTATATCTCTCAACATCATTCTCCTTTTTTCGTCAATCACTCACTCTTCCTCAGTCTCCTCTATTTGAGTTAAGATGATTAACGCTATCTTCCCTTTAAAAGTTCTTAATATTTGCTTTTATTAGTCCTTTGGTTAAGTAATTAATCCTCGTTTGATCCTTTTTGTTTTCATTTTAAGAAAATATTATAAATTTATATCAATCTTGATTATAATATTTATTTAAAAGAAATTCAGCATAATGTATTGAAAACTTAAACACAACTAAATAACATAAATAAGCTCTAATTAAAATTAGGAACAAAATAAGCTCCAACTAAAAATCGAAATGAAAGAATACTACCAGCGACATTGAAGAAAAAAATTACTAAGATTTATTGTAAAAAAACAATTACTTCAAAAATAAAGAAGATTACAAGTTTTATCTAATAAAACTAAAATTGTTGAAACAATTTGAAATTTACATACTTCTACCCATGAATAAAATCTAGAAAATAAACTCCAAATCCCTCTAGGGTGAGCTAATGCTACGATCATTCTTCTTTTCAAACAAGACACCTTCACCAACCTCATTGCACGCCTCAAGTCTTTGTTGATCAATATTATTTGCATCGGTAGATAAGCATAAATGTAATCTAAAAGTGCCAAAGCCATCCTCCTTGGCAAACTTCACCTTTTGAGTGACATGCTATTCTCTCTTAATGCCCTACTCATCTAAGAGCGGTAGATCCATAATGTGCACCTCCATCTTTAGTGTTTCAATAAGCATATGTATATAACATTTTTTTTCAATCAAAAATTGCAAAGATCAATACTCACTTGAACCATCCTTCGATCAATTGCGGTAAAATCCGAGCTACACTCTTTCTCCATCTCATTAATCCACGCACTCCCATTTTGTCAGACAAAATATTCCTACATTGACAAAATTAAACTTTAGTTCAAATTCATAATTGAAACTTTAAAATTCAAAATTAATAAATCACTTCTCGATCCATAACAAATGGAGCCATGAAATACATCAAAATTTAAATCGTCAAACCTATCATATCCACATCAACATGCTTCTCGGCTTCCACCAAACCACTTTTTGATTTCTTTTTTTAGTCTTTTCAATTGATCATCATTAAATGATAATGGCGGTGATCCACCCTCAAAATCCTTACATGCTTGCATTAATGATGAAGTCCGCTCATTGTGGGTAAGCTATAGTATCAACTCACTAGAGATGTGGTGGGCCTCCACTACCCTTGCAATATAGTGCCAAGAAATCCAACCGAGCTTGATCGAGATGGGTTGGCCATCTTGTTCCTTTAGGTAAAGGATACAAGGCGACGTTATAGGTCCACATTTCACCGAGTCAATGGCATAAGAGATTGAAGAGAAAGAGTGACCTCAAAAAATGTTGGGGTGGTCAATAAAGATCATTTCAAGTGCTATGCATTTAGAGGCAAAATGGTCAACTTGGACTATGTTACCATGACTAATTTTGACTTGGTTGAGCCATTAGGTCCATTTTGATGTTGGCGACATTGAGTGAATGTTGTAGCTTGAGTAGGATCTCTAAGTTTGTCCGTAATGATGTAGAAGACATCCATGAACCAACCATTTAGAAGAAATGTTGGATTTGGATATGATGAATCCAAATCAGAGTCGACCATTTTAGAATACCATCTGCCTATTTTGCATCCACCTACATCAAATCAAAATAATGAAAGAAATTTTCTTTTTTATTAAAAATATAGATATAATTTTTATGTGAAAGCATCATAGAAATTATAAATAGAGAAAAAAGAATCTTGACAAAGTCGTCATCGTTTCATTGTCAATACACATATAAAATCGCCAAGATCAAATGGTGATCCAAGATTGGGAAAAGAAAAAGAAAAAAAAAAAAAGGTAATAAAATTTAAATCTTTTATACGAGAATGTATTGGAGAGAGGGGCGTTGTCGGGTTAGTAGAGTACATATATTACGTATTACTATCCCTGTAAATGTTAAGTCAGCCGTGAGAAGTAAATTTTTATATTAACTTCAGTGCCAATCTTTCATAATTTTTGAGTTTAGGTTGCTCATGTCATCATTAAAATCACCGTCTACACTTCTGTTTTGGTGATATATTGCGTGTTATCCCAAATAAAATTTCATGAAAATGTATAAAGATAATTAATAATATTGAATATAATATCACGCAATAATAAAAGAAAATTTAGGTTCAATATATCTCAATAAATCTCAAAATTATTAACTTTTTTATAAATGTAATTTAAAATGTAATTTTCTCGGCTCAAAATAAATTTAATAATTATTAAAGTTGTCATAATAAAAATATTTAAAAATCTCAAGTTTTCCTTTAGAAAATTTATATACATAACATCAATTCTTATCTATTTAGATATTTAACATCAAAAATTTTCATATTTACATAATAACACCTAAGTTTTTAACATTACATCATCATTATTTTTTTTAAATTAAAATTATATTTTTATTTTTAAATAAATATTAAATTATAAATATTAGAATGCATAAAATTATATGCTATGCACGTAAATTTTGATATTCATTTTTCATAAATTCACCCATTTGGGGGCTTCTATCTTCATAAATGCTC
The DNA here is from genome assembly GCA_021442155.1 of Cymbidium sinense. NCBI lineage: Eukaryota > Viridiplantae > Streptophyta > Magnoliopsida > Asparagales > Orchidaceae > Cymbidium > Cymbidium sinense. The sequence continues at coordinate 122,649,799 of CM038224.1, read as the reverse complement.
TAATTCCTCTCCAACCGTTACAATTCTTTTAAAAGAATTTGAGAACGAAGCAGATAATATTAGCGTCACTCGTGTTAACTATGTTATCTAGAAGTTTTAACTCTCTTGAATTCAGAAAAATGAGCATCATAATCAATGCCTATTCATTAACACAAATAAATACAGAATGAAGAAGAAGAGAGAAGCACATGCGCATCATCAAGCAAGCAGCAGCAGAAACAATTAACAACTGAATAAAAATGAAAGCCTCTCCTCTCCTACTCGCCGCATAATCGATGTTAATTTATAATGAATGCTGCGGTAAAATATTATTATTAAGGAACAAAACTCACTCAATATATAGCTTACTTGCTGTGTGGGTGATCGGAAGAAGACGAAGGAGGAGAAGACGGATTACAGGCTAATAACTGATGGGAAAAGTGAAATAAAGATCCTCTGATATTAAGCTATTTATTAATCTCTTATGCTTATGCTAATTAACTGTTTAGACGATTATTCCGCTAATTAGTACAACTAAGCGCTGCGATTCCTCATCCGTTTCCTGATTTGCCGATTTCCGTTGCCGGAATCAGTCCACTTTGCACCGAATAGCTCACAACTTTTTTTGGTTTCAAACTCTATCATTCAAAATTCAAATTAAACTATTTTTCACTTAACTAATTGACTATTATTATCCTTAATAGTCCTGATTTTACTATCAAATAAGGCATTAAGGTTTGATGACTGAACATTCTTAACATTCCGAATTCCATCTTATTACTTTTTTTTTTAAAAAAAAAAAATAGTATTGTTATGATCCTTATTTTTAGGAAGATATTAACTGACTGAGTAAAGTTTTTAAAAAAGTATTATTATCCTTATTTTTAGGAAGATTTTAATTAACGGAATCCAGATTTTACTCTTAAATAAGGCATTTCGGTTAGCCGACTGAAGATTCTGAATTCCATCGGGTCAGCTTGGCTTGAAATTAGAAGGAAGAAATGCAAATAAAAAAAAGAAATATATATATATATATACAAACGTTTAATATGACATTTATTTATTATTTTTATTAAATATCCCAATGATATGTACGTCCAACATATTTTAGATCAATATTTTGCATTTATCATGTTCTAATATTACATAAAATATATATTGTGATATTTATCATAAAATTTAGATACATCATAAATTAGATTTTTTTTTTTGATGTTTTTTTTGCACTGATTCTCTTGTGTTTTGCTTTATAAATATTTTGCTTTAATTGACCCATTTAAAATGTATAATTATATTTTTTATCGATAAAACTTCTTTTGATAGCCAACCATGTTTAATTAATTTAAAGTGTAGTATGCTTTGTATGAGAAGAGTTAAGATTCATGTGAGCAAGCTAGATATATATTTAAAGAAAAATAAACATTAAATTATTAAGTGATTCAGTAGTATCAACTACAACTTCACTAAATTTAGTACAAGTTTTCTTTTAAGTAATATTAGAATGTGTAGAAGTTCTCCATTATTAACAATTTTCTTTTGATATTATGACTTA